>PVJC01013808.1:0-37406 GCA_004026665.1 Murina feae
GCGAGCCAAAGATGTCAGAGCAAACACCTAGCATCGAAGGAGCTACACGCTTAAAATACCTAAAGGGATTTTTCTATCATTCCCCAAAGCCAAGAAAACAAAATAGAAATGATGCCAAAAAATGATGCCAACTTATTTTTTATATTTTATTGATTTTTTTTTACAGAGAGGAAGGGAAAAGGATAGAGAATTAGAAACATCCATGAGAGAGAAACATTGATTAGCTGCCTCCCCTAGCCCCCCTACTGGGGATGTGCCCACAGTCAAGGTACATGCCCTTGACCGGAAATCGAACCCAGGACCCTTCAGTCTGCAGGCAGACACTCTATCCACTGAGCCAAACCGGTTAGGGCTCTTTTTTTTTTTTTTTTTTAGTAGACTAGCTGTGGTACGATGCCAACTTATTTCAATGTTTCTCTCTGCTAGTAAGTTTTAAATCTTTTTAGGGAACAGCCCATCTGTTTAGATGAAAGAACAATAGTCGCTTGGCCTCGACACAGGTAAAACTTCCTAAGAGACTTGGCCCTTTGCCTCAGATAAAAGCTCGACACGCCAAGTCCACAGACACACCAGAAATGGAACTGATTCCTTTCCAGGAAGAAGTATCAGTGTAGGTATTTATCAGGTGAACAGGTAAGCGTCCTGTTGGCAGACAGATAACGCTGAAGCAAACAGACAGCTTGCAAGTTCCTCTAGCTTCTTACAATCAAAGAAGCAGAAAGTTGGTTATATAAACCAGCCAATTATAGGACTAGAAAAACTGGCATTAAATAGTTGATTGCAACAGACCTTGTATCATGCAAATGACTAATCTAACCAATCTAAACACATCTAACAATAAATAGACATCTGCTTTAGACGCATTATCGTCTAAACATTCTTCTTAAGTCAGCATCAGTTTCAAGAACAAACTGACAGTGACTAGCATGATCAGGCAAATTTCTCCAGATGGTAAAGGAGGATCTAAGGATGACCTGGGAATGTACGGAAAGGCTGAGTTTATTGTCTTCTTTTTCTTTGGGTCTTTATGTTGTTTCTGTAATGCTGAGGTCAGTGCTTCCCTAGTACCCAGCTAATGTCTTAGAAACTAAACAGGAAAGAACACATCTAGGGACATATGCTGCTGAAATATCCTCCAAAGCACATGACTGAGATGGCGTCAGTATTTCTTTAATAGTTTGCAATCTGAAACTATTTTCTAAGACATATATTAATATCAGTCAAATACCTTTTTAAATGGGACCAGACTTCCATGAATTCACTTGGAAAAAAATGTTTGCTACGTATGAATGTTGGGACCAAAACAACTTTAATTTTTTAAAATATATTTTATTGATTTTTTTACAGAGAGGAAGGGAGAGGGATAGAGAATTAGAAACATTGATGAGAGAGAAACATCGATCAGCTGCCTCCTGCACACCCCCTACTGGGGATGTGTCCGCAACCAAGGTACATGCCCTTGACTGGAATCGAACCTGGGACCCTTAAGTCCACAGGCTGATGCTCTAGCCACTGAGCCAAACTGGTTAGGGCACAACTTTAATTTTTAATCTCATTTTCTTCAGTCATATAAATGAAATAATAATTTCTATCTTATTGTTACTGCTGGATAGGAAAAAAAAAGTGACCTCACAGAGATTCTCAGCAAAGAGGGCTAATCATGTGTTCAACTTTGGTGTCTCTTGCCTATAATATGTACCATTCATCCACTCTCTATTTACTGAGACCGACTATGTGCAAAGAAACGAGCTGAAGGCTTTGGCACATTTAGAGATGGCTCAGATGTGAACCATTTTGCATTGGATGGCTATGGTTAGAAACAGGAGAGGAGGAACCAGGAAAACCGCGTTCTAATCTTGGCTTTGTCACCAATTATGAGACTCTTGGCAGATCACTTAACCTATGACATAGAAACCATGTCAGTAGTTCTTAACCGGGGATCCATGACCCCCATGGTGTCCAAGGACAATTTTCAGAGTCTATAAAGTTGTATGGGGAAAAACTGCATTTTATTTCCACTAACTTCTAACTGAAAGTGGTCATTTCCTTCCATTGTGAATGTAGGCGATAAACCACAGTAGTACTAGCTATGTATTACCTGTGTTTTATCACCAATAGAAATCACAGATTTATTTAAACTATATGGCAATTGCTGCAGATATTTTGAAATATTGCTTAGGCTCTTATTACTTAGAAATTATGGAGGTTATTAGACCTGCTGCTAGAGTTTTTTTGTAACTAATATGTTATTTAAAAGCTTCATTTACACTATATTACAAATTTGTTTTTTAAAATATATTGAAAATGTCACCACATACCCATTAGTATGGCTACTATTAGAAAAAAACAAAACAGAAAATAACAAGTGTTAATAAGGATGTGGACGAATTGGAACCATTGTGCACTACTGGGGGGTATTAAATGGTGCAACCACTATGGAAAACAGTATGTTGGATCTTCAAAAAATTAAAAATAGAATTACCATATGATCCAGCAATTCCACTTCTGGGTATATACACAAAAGAATTGAAAGGGACTCAAACAGATATGTGTGTGCTCATGTTTAAAGCAGCATTACTTACAATATCCAAAAAGGGGAAACAGCCCAGATGTTCCTCAGTGGATGAATGGATAAATAAAATGTGGTACATCATACAATGGAGCACCATTCAGCCATTAAAAGGGAGGAAATTATGGCACGTGCTACAGCACATGCTAGGAGAGGTCACAAAAGGGCAAATACATTAGTCCTCACTTATCTGTGGATGATATGTTCCAAGACCAAAGTGAACGCCTGAAACCTCAAGTAGTGCTGCCCCCATATACACTATGGTTGGATTTTTTTTGCTATACATACATACTTATGATAAAGTTTAATTTATAAATTAAACACAGTTAGAGGTTAACAACTAATAATACACTGTAATAAAAGCTATGTGAATGTGCTCTCTCAAAATATCTTATTGTACAGTACTCAGCTTTCTTTTGCTTGTGATAATGGGAGATAATAAAATCCCAAATGTATTCCTTCATCCGTGTAACCACCTCTTATTTGCAGTAAATAACTTGAAGTCACTTGCTTTAGGGGATCCCTGGCTGAAATCTTCATATAGGCTCAATACTTTCTGGGTAACAGAGCACAATTCTGTTCATGTCTGCCACACACAAATTAAATGCCTTTTCCATCTCAGCTAAGCTTTTATCCTACACTGTGAGCGTAACTTTTGCAACAACAAAACTAGCATGAATGTCATTTTTCTTCTTCGTAATATCATGGATAGAATATGTGTTCTTACAATAGATCTTAGCAAGCTCCACATACAATTTTTTATTTCCTTATTAAGTTGAGAACTTTCACCTTTTAGCTTAAAGGAGGCACTTGCAGCCTCTCCTCAGCACATCTGAATTTCCAGCATCACTACTCTTCTGCCTTGGGCCATTACTGAGTAAAATAAGATGACTTGAACACAAGCCTTGTGATGGGCCGTGGATCAGATCACCAAGACGGCTGGCTGCATGGCCCATTGGTGCCTGATGGTGTGGGAGCAACTTCAACAGGGAGACGCTGGACAAAGGGGCGAGTCACGGACATCCCACGTGGGATTAAGTGGACCTCGCAGATTTCACCATGCTGCTCAGAATGATGTCTAACTTAAAACGTATGTGTTTTTTATTTCTGGAATTTCTGTTTAATATTTTCAGGCCACAGTCGACAGCAGGTGACTGAAACATGGAAGGAGGAACTATGGGTAGAGGTGACTTAAGAGTAGGCCAATTTACAGATACAGAGGTAGAATGGGGGTTGCCAGGGGCTGGGCTGGGGGTAGGGGAAGGAAGAGCAGTGAGTTGTGTTAAATGGATATAGAGTTTCAGTTTTGCAAGATGAAAAGAGCTCTGGAGACAGATGCTGGCGATGGCTGCACCACAGTGTGAATGTGCTTAATGACACGGAACAGTACATTTACAAATGGTTAGGATGGCAAATTTTGTTATGTGTATTTTACCATAATCTTGAAAAGTAATAAAAAATATATATTGATAACTGAATTTAAACATAACTCAATTTATAGAATCTTGTGCATTTTACTTTATGTATTTAAAAAAATTATTCTGAAAGGGGTCAGTAGGCTTCACAAGAATGTCAAAGGGGTCCATGACACAAAACGATGAAAAACTCCTTAAAAAGCTCAAAAGTGGTTTTCAATTTAGAAATTCTATAATTCTTTGACATGGAAAAAGAAAGCAAGAGAAAAATAGTTGTTTTGTAAAATGGTTGAATGCAGCTATATAGAAGAATACTTAAACCTTCACTATAAATTAATACCTTTTTCCTAATAAAAGTTTTAAGCTGGCTTCAGAAATATTAAAAATGTCCTTTAAACCTTGAGAAAGAACAATTATACTATAAGCTGTCCTTTCCTTCAAAATGCTGAGCTTGGAAGTCTGATCAGGTGCTCTATGAGTTATTTTAATTATTGATTATAACTAATCAAGCCAGGCTTTTTTTTTCAACATTTCCCAAGATACTTTAGCAGGCTAAAAGCAAGAAGTTTTACATCATTTTGCATGTATGAAAAAAATTGAAAAAACACACTGCGGGGGGTGAGGGCATGTGCTGGGGGTGGGAGTGGCTGGGCAGTGGTCAATCGGGGGAAAAGGAGACATATGCAATACTTTAATCAATAAAGACAGCACTGGATATGAGAACTGAGTATACTCTGCCTCCCATTGCCTGACCCAGTGGGCCCACCATAGGAGCAGAGGCAATTTAGATAAAAGGTCAAAGGAATTTCTTTCCTCAAGGAGCAGCAAAGGCCTCTTTGTCAATTCTGTTTCTCCTCCCTGATCCCCAAAACTTTGTCTAATTACCTGAGCTGCAAGTAGGTCATTTTCGGTTGTAAAGGATTTTTATATAACCTGCTAAATAGTATGTGAACAGGTTGCATGTCCTACAGAATGCCTGCATATACCTTATCTGAATGGTCCTTAACCAGGGCTGTGTTGTCTGTCCTCCAGGGGACTTTTGGTAATGTCCGGAGACCGACATGTCTGGTTGTCAGGACTAGGGGCCGAGGGTGTGCTACTGGCATGTGGTGAACAGAGGTCAGAGCCAGGGAGGCTGCTAAAAGGGGACCGTGCACAGGATGACCTCCCACAGCACACATGGATCCGTCTCAAAGTGTCGATGATGTCAAGGTTGAGAAACCCTGCTTTGTTCGATTTTGTTTAAAAGGAAATGATTCTCAGATGTCTCTTGAGAGCCATTTTGGGAGAGGGGGTGGGGGACAAGGAAGGAGAACATAAAATCTTACTGAGCACGCTAGGTTTTACTTATTTATACCTTTAATGCTCACTGCAACCACGTGTTTTAGGTATTGTCTCCATTTGTACAGGTGAACAAATAGGCTCCATGAACAGGTCATTTGTTTGGGTCGTAAAATGGCAGAACTGGAATGAACCTGGGTCAGTCTGACCCCAAAGCCTCTGTGCTGTTATTTGTGCTGTAAGAACTGAAAATTCAGCTAGTGTGTAATTGAATGAACCTCAAAAACACGAGTTCCTAGTCTTTGTTAAGCCCTACCATGTCATGGGCAGATCTATACGGTATCCCATCTAGCCTAATTCCGTTGCTCCAGTGGCATTCAAAAGAAGTATTAGATTGCTCTGGGGGAGCAAAAATTAATTGAGGAGAAAAAAAGGAATCTGTATGAAACTACTAAACAACTGCACGATATATTATAGTATAGAATACTACATTGAAATAATAGCACAGTGTGTTGACAAGTGCTGAAGTACTTGGCAGTAACAGCGAGTGCTAAGGGAGTTGAGAAGGGAACCCTTCAGTGTGTCTTGGAGGTGACAGGAGTTTTCATGAAGGACGTGAGAACTGAGCTTCCAGATAGCATGTGCTTTGAAGACAGAGCTCAATGCAGGAGGGTAATATAATCTATTGCCACGATGAGTGTGTGGTGTTCTGGAATCAGAGTCCCTACCTCTAGCACTTGATAAGTGGTCTGACTTTGGGCAAAGCATTTGACCTTTATGTGTTTGCTTATTTCATGTGTAAAATACAGGTGCTACATTTTTTCATTAGGTTTTTAGGAGAATCAAATAAGATAATGCATGTAAAGCCTTAGCATAGTGCTCCACTTCATATTATATGCTCATTGAATGTTAGCTTTCATAAAAGGCAGTGTGTGCGTGTATGTGGGGTGTGTGTGTTTATGTGGTGTGTGTGTGTGTGTGTGTGTGTGTGTGTGTGTGTGTGTGTGTGAGGGGTGAGGGAGAGAGAGAACCCAAGGACATAACTAAGGGTTTTTGGCTGAGCAGCTGGAAAAAGAGGAATTGTCCTTAACTGATATGGGGAAGACTATAGGAGGAGCAAGTTATTTTTGCAGGCAGATGGATATCAGGAGTTCAATTCGGGACCTGTTAGATTAGAGGTGTTAAGTTGGCAGTTGGATATATTGGCCTGGGCTTCAAGGGAGTGGTCTGCATTGGAGTTAAAAATGTAGAAGTGATCAGTATACAGGTGCTGCTTAAAGCTACGAAACTAGATGAGATAAACTAGGGAGTGAAGAAAAAGGAGAAAATAAAGGATAGGGAGTCTGAGGATGAAGCCCTGGGTGTTCTGACATTCAGAGGTTGAGAAGTTGAGGAAAAAGAAATTACTATAGGAATGAAGATACAGCAGCCAGAAAGCTGGGAGCGGCCCAGGCATGTGTGCTGTCCTGGAAGCCAAGTGTGAGAGAGAGAGAGTCAGGGAGAAAGTCAAGCAATTGGAAAATGCTGCTCATGGATCTAGTTAGTTGAGGATTGGAAAGTAATTACTGGATTTATCAACATGGAGTCACTGTGAAGAGCAGTTTCTGAGTAGAGGTTCAAGAAATAATAGGAGAAGAGAAATTGGTGTCTGTGAGCACAGAAAATTCTTTCAGGGAGTTTTGCTCTGGACAGAAGAAGGGGAGTACAGCAGTGCCAGGTGAGGAGCTAGAGTCAAGAGAGGTTTTCCTTTTTAAAAAAATATCTTTTATTGATTTTTTACAGAGAGGAAGGAATAGGGATAGAGTTAGAAACATCGATCAGCTAGCTGCCTCCTACATACCTCCCACTGGGGACGTGCCCACAACTAAGGTACATGCCCTGGACTGGAATCGAACCCCAGACCCCTGAGTCCGCAGGCTGACGCTCTAGTCACTGAGCCAAACCAGTCAGGGCAAGAGAGGTTTTTTTAAGATGGGAGAAACAGCAGCATGCTTGCAGGTGGGTGGAAATGACCTTGTAGAAATTATAGAGATAAACTGATGGAGAAAGGAGGGAGGATTTTGTAGCAATGGGAAGGGGTGGGCTCTATAGCACTAGTGGGGAGTCAACCACTAGGAGCTAAATAGAAACAGGAGAGCACAAGAGCACACAAGCACAGATCAACACTTTACATTTAAGCCAGTTGAATATCAAGTGAAGTTTAAAATCCAGTTCCTCAGTCAAACTGGTCACACCTTAAGTTCTTAGCAACCTCATGTGACTGGAGCTACCCTATCAGACAGATCCATTACATTTCCATAATCACAGGAAGCCCTTTTGGACACCACGGGCCTAGGGTATGACCATGGGAATACGTGGCTGAGGTCAGGTAGAGGTCAAGATCCTTGGAGGAGAGGCCTGGGTGTTGGAAAGATGAGCAGCGTGGAACTTGAAATTACTAAGACTCAGGAAGGAGTAGTCGGGGAGAGAGTGAAGGTGAGATAGGTATAAGAATAATCAAAAAGTAAAAAAAAAATGAGTGAAGACTAAATTTTATAGTTTAGTGGTAAAAGCCTCAAAGCTGGGGGAGCATGGTCAAGGCAGCAAGGAAGAGTACGAGGAGTTCCTGCCCACCGCCAGGCCCTGCGGGAGAGAATCCAGCCCCCGCCACCAAGGGCCGCAGGGGAAGCAGCGTCCCCAGTGGGTGGAGGGGAGTTCCGGGGAGGGAGGCGAAGAGAGTGCTCAGAGGCCGAGGGAAGGAAGGATGTTGCTGGTGATTAACCCGAGTTCCAGAGGGCAGGTGAGAGGGTTTCCGGAGATGGGAAGGAGTTCCAGATGAGATCAGAAAGGGGACTGGGCAGTGTCATGTGGGGCTTAGATTCTCAGGGATTAGAGAGACCTGAGAGTCCTGGTTCTGGTGGGATGGATATCAGCAGAGACAAGGGACACGATGGGCTTTGTCCTGAGGGTCACAAGGCAGATAATGAGGAATCTGCTGGGAGAGTCCTAGAATCCAGCCCAAGGTGGTCTCACAGCGGGCGGGGCCCTCTGTCAGACACTGCTTAATGGTGGCCATCAGTAAAGGCCGCACTGTGAAGTGAACACGGCTGTTATTCTGATTTTACAGAAGAAGATACATTCCGAAAGCAACGAGGACATAAAATCCACAGAACTTGGTGAGTGAGGCCTTCAATTGCAGGTTGAATCTGGTCTTAATCCCCAGGAAGGAAGTCTAGTTGGGTGTGAAAGTGGTGGGGAGGAACAGACCGGGAAGTAAATTCTTGTTCAGCAGGTTCTGAATCAACGATGCAGGCAGGGCATGGACACCTGGAAATGGGTTAAAGATGGTCAGAAATACAGACGCTGGCCTGGCTGATGTGTCAGGGCTGGAGAGGCTGATTTGAAGGTCAGAAGTCCAAGCCAGACTTTTCAGTCCTGGTGGAGTTCTTGCGACCATAGGGAGAACGGAATTGTTTTCTAGGGGTGAGAAACAAGAAGAGATTAGAAATGGATTTCAATTTAGGAACTTGATAAAATCCCAGCTGTCGCCCTCAGACTACCCCTATGATAGCTTTTCACTCGCCAGTGTCCTGAAGGATTCTTTCTGAATGTTCCTGCTGTTGTGAGGCTCCTGCTTTCGAAAAATTGCTTCAACAGTGACCTCTAGTGTTACAAAGAGATCTCTGCTAACTGATGAGGCGGACTGAAAACGAAAAATTCCCTCAACCTAAGAGTGGCTGCGCACATTCCTGTTGCCAGAAGGTACCCTAATAAATGATTCAGCTCTTCTCTCTGCCCTTAGGGAGGACCTCCCTCGAACACTTGCAGGTCATTTGCCTTCAAGGCAGATGTAACGGAGCTTGAGAAAACTCAGAGAATGACAACTGGAGTAAACAGGGAAGGAGATGTATTTTCCTGGGAGGATAGGTTTATTTCTAAATGAAGAATACACTACGGGCTAGGAAGGTGGCATGTATAAAACACTGAACTAACAGAACAAATAAATATTGAAGGGTGAGATCTAAGAGGCACCTCCTTGAAACTGGGAAGAGGTTGTGTAGGCCCACCTAATGCTGGCTCCCACTTCGAGCAGTTTTTTTTTTTTTCATGTCAGGTATGCTTGCAACCCTCCTTAATGTAAGAACCGTTATTATGTCCTTTTACAGATAAGGAAACGAAGGTGTAGCAATTAATTAACCAAGGTGACAGGCACAGCTGAAAGGGGGCAAAAGCACAGCTGAAAGGGGGCAAAAGCAGGTTCCCAAGTCTGTGCTCCTAACCTTTAGATGCAACAACCCTTGAATAAATGGGAATCCAAATGCGATATAAGATGCACATAAATCAGTGAATTGGCAAACGCTAAAAATATACATTTTTTTCAAAAAAGTGTGGATGCGGACATGGTGGTTCGAGAAAGTCAGGGGTTTTTTTTTTTGCCCAGAGTCCCCCAGTCCTAGCAAACTTCTGATGTGACCCCATGGACTAGTTCTCATGTCCTGATTGCATATCCAATCTACAGACCTTCAGGGAGCAACCCCATGCAGACTGAGTCATGCATTTCAATTTCTAAAAATCCTCACTTGAAGAAAAATTCTTCATGTCTAATCTAAATCCCTCCTATCGGTGTCCGTTTTCTTTCCATTCTGTCATCAGTGAAGATGGAAACACTTGGACATAATCCTCTCTGATGTTTTCTGTATGTGAGCACTGTTGTTATGCCACCCTCCAGCCTTCCAGTTCCCCGCCTTCAAGATACATAGTCCTTCATCCTTTTGAATATCTCTGTAGGGCTCATCTATCTTGAAGATTTAATGCATCCTATGGGAACACTGCCAGTCCTAAAGAGAACTTTGTGCTTATGTAATTAGTAACCCTCCCCCAAATTCTTCCTCCATAATATTTACACAATACTTCTCATTTTTAAAGGACATCAATTCACCTTCTTTTGCCTGATTCTCATGTGCTTGTTCCTGTTTGACAGAAGAGAGAGTAAGGCTCCAGGAAGTGAAGCAAGTTGCCTAAGTTCCCATAAAGGAATAGTGAACAAATAACAAGGTTGTCAAGAAAAAAAAAAGGTGCATCGTATTAGATGACTCAGATAATCAGAGAGAATTTTTTAGAAGGTATGAAAGAGTTGAAAAAGAATCTTCTTGGCCCTAGCCAGTTTGTCTCGGTGGATAGAGCATCAGCCCACAGACTGAAGGGTCCCAGGTTCGATTCCAATCAAGGGCACGTGCCTGGGTTGCAGATTCTATCCCCCACCTGGTTAGGACATGTGCTGGAAGCAACCAATGGATGGGTCTCTCTCACATTGATGTTTCTCTCTCTCTGTCTCTCCCCCTCCCTTCCACTCTCTCTAAAAATCAATGGAAAAATATCCGTAGGCGAGGATTAACAACAACAACAACAAATTAAAAAAAAAATAATCCTCTTGGCCTTTTCTGTATGTTTGAGTAGGCTACTAACATCTGGTAATATAAATACCTAGCAAACAAAAGTACAGCTGCCCTTTCCGGTCATTTTTGGGGCTTTCATTTTCATAACTGGAGCCCTGAACCTCTCCTTCACCTTGTAGGACGTAGGTAGCTGCCGGCTCAGTGCCCTTTTATTAGTATGGCAGGAGGCCTGCTCGGCCACGCACACCTATCAACTCACATAATCTCCACAATAACCCAACAGCGTGGGAGCTCTCTTCCTCCTTTTTACCAGGGAGGAGAGGAGCACAGATGCTTTAAAGAATTTGCTCAAGGTTACCCAGTAGTCCTGGTAAACGTAAAGGCAACGTTCAAGTAAAAGCCATTGGGATTCTGCTATTTAGCGCTGGGTGTTCATTACAGACTCTGACCCATTATAGTGCTGTAAGGCAAGCAGGACAAACATGAGTCCTTCCATGCACGAGGAATTTGGGTCTCAGAGAGGGTAAGTCATTCAGGGTTGGTCGCATGTGATGCAGGGCTGCTATCGGTTAGCATCCCACCAATATGGCCAGACCAGTCATTAAAATGAATTTTTATGTGCAGATGGGCAATGGCTTCTGGCTCAAGTTCTCCAAGAACCTCCATCACTCCTGTTCCCTGGGCCCCTCCCCTGCAAGCCTTCCAGCTCTCTCTCTAGCCCAGTAGCTCCAGGGGGCCTGGGTTTTGCTCAGCCCTGGCAAGCTCCCTTTGGGCACTGGCATTGGGGAAGTAGGAATTGGGTGTGTGTGAGGGGGGAGTGGGGGGTGGAGGGGGTCAGGGAGCCACAGGAGAGAGGGCAGCTCAGGACAGGAGGCTGAGAGGTGTCTGCTGCATTGTTAGTTTCACTTCTCCTCCACATTATTACCCAAAAGACAAAAATAGGGCTCAGAAACAGCGGAGAGTATGTTTTCTCTTTTGTTTTTACATTCACTGGAGAAACTCTACATGTCAAAGCAAGGAAACAGTCCTGTCTGTGGTACCCGGGGGACTTCAAGGAGAGAAGACCAACATTTCGGGTGGGCCAGGAGGCGGGAAATGAAGATTAAGGGGTTTCCTGCTTTTCTACTTGGTGGATACATGCCGATGCATATTCATGAAACCCTCCGTTACAGTGCCAGGCCGTTACCTGGTGCTTAATAAATACTTACTCGCGTTCTTGACTAAGTTATGGTGTGAGCTGTTTGAAAAAGAGCAGCATGAGTCTGCTTTCAGTGTTGAATTTAGTAGAGGATTCCTATAGCTCCAGAGCAGACATGCAGGGGCCAGAGAGGGGTTGACAAATAAAGAGACAGAGATTCTTTTTTTTTTTTTTAAAGAGTCTCTGAAATGGGCCAGTCGTTATAAATATCGATGGCAAATGCCTGCGTGCTGATGTAAGATGACTGTCTTAGAAAATGCCTGAGCATAACTGACTCTTCCAAGTAGATATCGCTGAGTTAGTTCTGAGATCCTTGGCCATCACATGGATAAAAGGGGCAGCAGACAGGCACGCATCCATCTGCAAAAACACCCTCCTCCTCATGCCTCTCAGGGCACAAGGAAGCAAACCGAAGCAAAAGCAGGATAAAGGGCGCAGGTGAGAAGCCAAGATGCTGAAAGATGGAGCCTGAAGACCAGCAAGGAGTTTGTGAAAAAATGTTACTTAGTCAAAAGGGATTCTATAAAGAATCTTCTGTTGAGTTTAATAAGCTCATTCTTGCAAAGGATATAGAAGCCAGAGAACTGAGCCATAAAAAGCAAAAGATGTTTGTATCACTTTCCTGAGGCTGCCATAATTTGGTGACTTTGAACAACAAAAATTATTCTCTCACAGTGCTCAAAGCCAGAAGTCCAAGATCAAGGTGTCTTTTGACCCTGCTCCCTGTGACGGTTCTAAGGGACTATCCCTCTTTGTTTTTTCCAGCTTGTAGTGGCTGCTGGCGTTCCATGGCTCATGCAGCTTCACTTCAGCCTCTGCCTTTGTCTTCACATGGCCTTCTTCGCTAGGTGTGTGTGTCTTTCTTGGTGTCCTCTTTTTATAAAAACAGTCATTGCAATTAGGGTCCTCTCAAAACCCAGCATGATTGCATCTCTAGATCCCTAACTAATTACATCTAACTGCATCTGCAAAGACCCTATTTCCAAATAAATCCACATTCTGAGATGCTGGGTGGGCATGAATTTTTTTGAGGGGGAGGGGACGCATTATTCAACCCACTACAACGTGTGACATTACAGAAAATGGACAAAATGAGGAGATGATACATTTTTAAGACAATTAATTTGCTTACTCTTTGTTATTAACTTCTTATTCTTACTAAAGCTAATGTTTGTTGACAATCAAAAGCAAACTTGACCTTTACCTATAAAGGACAGGGGTTCCCAGATAGTGGCCAATGGAACAGGCCTGGTCGGAAGGGAAGTTTTCGCAGACCAGGCCATCTTTCGCCATACCAGTAACCCTGTAGATTAGATCCCAGGGCCTCCAGCTGCCCAGCCACAGCTAAGAGGAGTCATTGAGTAGGAGCTTCTTATAGGCACCTGGGCTGCACCCGATTCTCCAGGGCCCAATCTATATAAATAAAAATGTAAATGTTCATTTGTTCAAAATCTCAAATCTCCAAAAGTTCTTCACAGATTGCTTTGAAATTTTGATACAAAGTTGCATTTGAATATGCACGTGTTTTTATATACCTACATTATATAGATTCACACCTGTGACAGGTAAAAACATGCTTTTTTGAAAAACAGCGCCATCTGTTGGACATAAAAGCAACACACACTATACTAAATATTTTACGATTTCATTTCAATGTTTCTGATTTATGATCCATGCAATTTAGTGACATCAAAGGAAGAATTGGTTGAAAAAGTATTTCCCAGTATTCAAATCAATTATAAGAATCATGATTGGCTGAGTGAATGAGCTATTCTTGCAGCCAAGAACAAAGATGTCTACGAACTTAACAATATTATTCAGTCTAACATTCAAAGTGAGGCAGTCACATACAAGTCCGTCAACACTGTTGTGATGAATCGGTTAATTATCCAACAGAATTTTGGAATTCACTCGCTCTGCCAGGGATGCCACTGCTTGTACTAAATTGAAAATTGCCATGCCAATTATCATGTTGTGAAATATCAACCAGCTTGGAGCTGGACCTCGGGCCGGGGCTGGCCTGGGGCTCAGAGTGCGGGCAGCCGCCATGGTCCCCCCCATGCCAGCAGCCGAGGACTCACAGGGAGCGAGGCAGGTGAGGGCAGGGAGCTTCCTTGGCTCCTTTTTCCTCTGGCTTTTGGGCAGCTCAGCGAGGGACCCGCCACTTCTGGCGTGGGGCACAGGGTGCTGGGCACAGACTGCCAGTGAGGAGTGGGGTTGCAGGCTGGCCCATGTGTGTGAGGCCAGACCAGCCAGGCAGGGCAGGGGCGGTGGCGTGCCAGGGGCAGCCGCCCGTGAGGGCACATTGTACACCCACAAGCATTGTGCAATTAAACATATTAGAAACATGTGTTTTCTCTTTTCTTTCTTTTTCATTTAACTAGACTGAGCCACAGCAACTCGTGGCCAGGTACAGCTAGTAAGGAATAAGAATAGAATTAGAGTTGTCAATGAGCTTGCTTCGGTTTACACAGAATATTTTAAATTAAGGGAAATGCCATTAAGAGTGTTACTTTTATTTTTGTTAACAAATCTATTACATCTGCAAAGACCCTATTTTCAAATAAGTCAAAATAAGAAGCAAAGTTTAATAGTTAATGATAAAGGTAAAATATGAAAGTAAATTGAACATTCATGCTTCACTTTGTGGTATCCCATTGAATATATAACCACAAGCTGATAAATATATATCAAACTAACAATTATATATAATGTAATAACGTAAAGTAAAATTTTATGTTGTGATTTTTCTAAACTCCAAAATTATGTATATATTTGTAAAAATATATTTTGCCTATGTTTGTTGTTAGACTACCAGCTATTCTTTATGCCATGCCCTTTTTGGATGTCAACTTATTTTTTTCTTTTATGAAATAATTGTAAAAATAGATTTCTATCTCACAAAATATAAAGAGGCCAACTTTTTGTTGGTTCTGTACTTTTAAAAAATGAATATATTTTATATTTCAACAATTTATTAATTTATTGCTTTGGAACACAGAAATAGATTTCAGAATATAAAGGTATTTCACCACACAAAAAAAGGTATTTCACAATAAGAGAAGGTATTTCACCATAAGTTTGCCATTTAAGGGTCAAACTTAAATGATATATTGGTTTTAAAACTATCTGTCTTGCTCTGGCTGGTTTGGTTCAGTGGATAGAGCATCAGCTTGTGGACAGGTTCGATTGGTCAGGGGCCCATGCCTGGGTTACAGGCTCCACTCAATGATGCCCTCTCATCATTGATGTTTTTATTTCTCCCTTCCTCTCTGAAATCAATAAAAATATATTTTTTAAAAAAACTATCTTGTTTTGATTTAAAGAGAGTTTGCACTTGAGAGGAGGTATATCAGATATGTCTTTTACACACTAAACTCCTAAAGTGCATTTATAATAATGATGCCATTTCCTATTTCAATCCACAATTTCAAGAGTATAGACACTTTGCAAATCAGATTACACCTCCAATTGTCCCCTGAGGCAGCTGCTAGCAGGCAAGATATTCCAGGTACAGCGCTCACCTCTCCTACCCACCTGACTGCTCGCCAGGCACTTTGAGACCAGGCAGGCCACATGATGACAGAAGTGGAACCATACCCACCTGGACATAGTCATTCTGCCCAGGACATGGCCTTTTTTTTTCCTGGGGCCTTTACTGTGGTTGCCCATGACGTGAGAAAAACTGATGGTGATGAGGACTGGGTCACTAGATAAGTTATTGCAATGACCTTGGTTTTCCTTCAGATAGAAATGCTAACCACTCTCATTCAAAGGAAGTATTGAGAACCTCTTCTGTCCAAGGCACTCCAAAGGAAGTGGTTTACAGCCTAATTGTGTTTTATCTTCATTCTCACCTCGATGAGTGGCTGTGTAATTGCTTCTGCGCTCAGGGGGAAAAGCAATGTTTAAGATGCCTGAGTAGGAATGGCTTTTGTCAACTGCTTATAATTAGGAAAGCACTCAATCAAGTTGCCTTCTGATCTTTCTGAATATTTCAAGCTTTTAGAAACCGAGCTCATATTCATTGCATTTTAAATGTTTTTGAATTATAGCCAGAGGACTTATTTACCAATATCCAGTAAAAAGTCATATTCTAAACATATGTATGGAACATGCCTGATGTGCTTTCTTCGAATGGACGGTCATGGAAAGTTAACTATGTACTCGTATATGTGAGTACAGTTATATGCATATCTCTGGTTGGTTCTCACTAAAATCTCTTACCCGCCTCCATGGAGATACATAATTAATTGGATGCAAAACTGTTTGAGTCCTGCGTTCCAGAGGAGCTGGCATATACACAAGGATGACAAGAGTCTAAAAAATATGAAAAACACTTAGTAGTTTCTCCTTGGTCTTTTAGGTGTTTCTGCAGTTCATACATAAAATATATTATGCCCTTGGAAATGGCCTTTTTAAAAATCCCCTCCCCTCCTACCATCATGTCAGAGTCTAATATATCATAGTGCAAGCCAGATATAAGCTTCCTTTTTTTATTGAGCTGGCTGGTAGATTAACTTATGCTAAACAGCTGTCTCCCCATGACTGTCAACTCGATCATCCTTGTCGACCTCCTTTTCCTTTTCCCAGATATTTCATTTCACTGTGGATGACATTTCATTTCATTCTCAATACCATCTCATCTCCTTGAAATGCATGAAAATTTTTCCGTGAACAGGATACTTGCTGACCCTTCTGAAAATGACAAGGATACCTATACGCCCCAAACAAGTTCAATAATACAACATTGCTTGGCTTCCCTTCCAGTCTCCTCCAAGCTAGTCCACACTTCAGAGGCTGAGTTCTTAAAAAGAAGCACCTGTTCCATATGCACTGGACTCCCAGAACTGGACTTAAGCCTTGAATATAGACACATGTCACCAAGGATAACCTGTCATGTGTAGGTCTTGAATGGGCTAGTAGGCAAAGGTCATCTAGAAATCAGATCAATAAATATTTTGAGCACTTGCAGTGTGACCTTAGAGGCTGGGCTGGTCTCAGGGTCACCTTAGGAGCACATGACCACTACATGCTTTATGTTAATAGGAAGCGATCCATATTCCTAGCATAGCAATTTTCTGGAAGTCCTCTATAAACATATTAGAGCTCTAAGTTCTCCTACCTCTTCAATCTAGTTACAGAATCACTTTTTCATACAGTTACCTATCTAGTAAGATCCTGCTATGTGCCAGCATCTGTTAAATGCTGAGAATACGACGCTGAAAAAAATGGATGTGGCTTAGTTCCTCACAGAGCTTCTGGTCTGATTAAGTAGTTAGATTAGAAAACTATGAAGATACATTATTTTCTTCCTGGGAAGACAATTAACTGGACAGAAAAGAGAATGTTTTTGGAGAAGCAGTAGAGCAAGCATGTCAAACTCAAAGGCTAACATGGGCCAAATGAATGAGGCATGCGAGTTTGATATGCTTGCAGTAGAGTGAAATGGTAATAATAAGCAACACTAAAATACTCTGTGTACCAGGTACTATTCTATGTGGTCACACATATTAACTCCTGTGCCCTTCGAACAGTTATTTAACTTCTCTCTGCCTCAGTTTGCACATCTGTAAAGTGGGAATGATAATTCTGACCTCACAGCTTTGTTTGAGAGTGAACTCGATTAATCCACATATAATTCTTACAACAATTCATTATAGATAGCAAGCACTCAGTATGCTTTAATTCTGAATGAGACATCTCCACCACTCCATGTTTTACTAATGTGCTGTTCTTCTCATTTAGTAGATAAATGTTTTATTAATTCTGAGATGAAATCAATGTGGGCAGTAGGAGTGCTTACAGAGGACGCAGGACTTAAGCTGGGCCTTCACTAAATTCGGACGGGCAGAGTGGAGTGGGAGAGGCAGCCAGGAGACATGTAGCTGGGAATGGAGTGAGAGTCATCCTCCAAAGAGCTTGAATTCCAGCTTGACTATTTACTAGTTTCCCCATTTGTAAAATCAGGGTAGTATCTGCCTCACAGGATTATTGCTATTTGGGTATTATAGGAAACAATGAAAGTACAATTCTTAGCACGGTGCCAGGCACATTGGTAGAAGCTTGTGAGACAATGAGAAAACTAGTCGATCCCATCCAACAATGGAGCTAGCCCTAGCTCCTTAGAATAATGCATCATTAACGTAGTGATTTTCATAAGACTACGTAAGACTTCCTTAATAGCACAAACCTGATGTACCTTTACGTTTCAATGGCTTGGATTTGGGGAGGGAGGAGGGTTGGAGTGAGAATTGGAATAAAGTTTGTATTTAAATTGGTTAATGTTTAAGTTCCTGTGGAACTGAGTTATGAGTAAGTAAACCAACTAGTAGGTTAGCAGAGAGGTGATTTGCTCTTGCTTCAAACCCTTTCCTGCCAGCAGTGTGGTGCTTCGTTTAAGTCACTTGCTGTTGCTCGGGCAGGGAACGAGAAGCAATGTGGGCTGGATTACTTTCCAGCCACTCCTTCACAGGCTTGATATAGCCATCTAGCTCCCAAAATAATTTTCCTGCCTCCTAATGCTCTACTGGACTCTGGTATTTCCTGCTTGATCCTTTCAGCATACATCTAACTTTTCCTTTCATATCGATGGCAGGAATTACTATTTTAATCATTTTTTAAAAGTTTCTTTGTGAAGATTACATGAAATGGCATTTTCTCGGAGCTGTACACTATCAAGCGTGGAGTTTTGTGGCTTTCTGTACAACATGCATAAGTCCTAGATGAGTCAGTGGAAAGTCTTCTACAATCTCATTTGGAAATATTGTAAATGTACACTCTTCCCCTCCTTATATACGACACAGAGACTGCCACATAAAAAACCTTTACAAATTATGCCAACCTGGATACATGCCCTGCGCTTCACCTGCCCAGGCCTACCACCCTCTGCATGATCCTTCCTGGGACAGGAGTTCACACCAAGCGCTGCTCTGTGCTCTTGGCATTCTTCTGCCACACTGATTTGAAACAGCACATGGTGGCTTCTGTTACCCAGGGTGTTCATTCTGTCTTCCCAGCTAGATGACAAACTCCAAGGTGGAGACCAGGTCTCTCAACTCCTCTGTAACCCCCTCTCTACAGAACACAACACCCTGGCAGCGAAGATGAGCCTTATGTGACAGACTTTCTAGTTTTTTTTCTTTTCATTTTTATATATGAATGGATGAGCAAGAGCGAGAGAAACATTGATTTGTTGTTCCACTTATTTATACATTCATTAGCTCTTTCTTGCATGTGCCCTGATCGGGGATCAAACCCGCAACCTTGGGGTGTTGGGACGAAGCTCTAACCAACTTAGCTTATCGGCCAGAGCTTCCCAGTTCTGAAATAACTTGACTAATAATGACTCTATGATTGAATTGTTTTCTTTTCTCCAAAAACAGAAAACACGTCATTCCTGAGAGGTCAGCTTGGGGTCTGTAATGCTCAGTGTTTAAACAGTGTGTTTCGGAGGCTTCACTGGAGGGTGAAATCAGAGAGTGTCACAGCGCGTCCTGGGTACAGAGAATCAGCCTGGCACTGCTTCCAGACTCTGTGTTCAGATTTTGGAGAGAACAAGGCCTCAGACAGTTCTATTTATTAATTGGATTTGGCAAGGGAAGTTAATTCCTTGTAAAAATACACGAGCAAGCTATTAAAAATAACATTCAAAGAAGAAAGTTAAAAATAATGTGCCAAAGAAGACTGCATTGCTCAATTCAAACACCAGTTTTAAAAGATAATAATTCTATTTTAAAACTTGAAAGTGCTTAGTGGTAACATTGAGGTAGTTACGAGTCAGAAGTGGGATGTTAGCTCATTTGCCTCAGAGACTGCGTTAGTTTCTTTTTTTAACATGTTGTGTAGCTTTTAATAATGAAGACTTTATAAATGGTAGAAAGATGAACAGGGTTTCCTAAGAGTGAATCTTCTGAAATTTTAAGCAAATTTTATACACATGTTCTGTTTGTGGAGAAAATGCAAAGCTTTATTTGGATTCTCAAAGGGGGCTGTTAATTGGAGAGATTTAAAACCAGAGGCGTTCTTCCTACCCACTACTTTGCATTTAACAGGAGAGATAGAGACACTTCCATTATCTTTATTCCAGGCCAACCTCGCGTTTCAGTGCATTTTTCACTTGCCTTATAGTAAACAAAAAAAATCCTCCTGTCTTTAACAGTCTCAAAATTTAAAAGGAGAAAAAAACACACACACACACACACAGGTAGAATTCATTCAAAGGCTGAACTTGTATACACATCCCAGGTGCCTATGGAACGTGACACCGGTTTCCAGAATTGCCCTGGAGAGCTCTGGCCATCTGGAGACTCAGAGGAGTAGGGCTGCTAAGTCATTAAAAAGTGTTAGCTTTTTAGTTCGCCTGATTAAAAACGCAGTGTCATCTCTCTTAGGTCCCACAAAACCCCCCGGAAGTACTTAACTGATCCCACACGGTGAAACCATTCGCTGGCCAGTTAATTAGGAGCTGCGCCTTTCGGGCTCCAAGCTGCTCAGCACAGTGTGTCCCTGACACTCACTGAAAGCAAAGAGAACTCGCCTGAGCCTGTGGGAAAAGTTCTTAACAGAAAATCAGAATCAAAAGAACCCCCTTCTAACCAGGGGTTAGTTTCTAAGAACTCTGGCTTGCTAATTAAATAGGGCGGAGGGGAAGCAGTGTGAGAAGAGAAACAGGTTCTCCGTGAAAGTAATTTTTAAAGATTGTGCTCATCGGAAAGCCGGAGTGAAACCGCCGCTGAGAACAGCCGTCACTCCAGGGACAACAGCCGCATTTGGAGAGGAAAGCAAATAGTCCTAAAAACGTATGTTTTCTTACACTAAAGACAGTTGCAGAGCATGGTTAAAATACCAAAGAAAACATCCAAAACAAAAATAAAAAATTAAAGCATCTTATCTGTTGTGCTTTACATGTCCTAAGAGAATATATGTCCTAAAAACATATGTTCTATCTTTTACACTAGAGATAGCTGCAGAGTATAATTAAAATAGCAAAGAAAGTATTCAAAATTAAAAAAATAAGAGAAAGCATCTTATCTGTTGTGCTTTACATGTCCTAAGAGAATATATGTCCTAAAAACATATGTTCTATCTTTTACACTAGAGATAGCTGCAAAGTATAATTAAAATAGCAAAGAAAGTATCCAAAATTAAAAAAATAAAAGAATCTTATCTGTTGTGCTTTATATGTCTCTTTTCTTTTTTGATAGCCAAGCCCCAGTCTGTTACATAGAACAACACATCTTGTTACTATACTAGATAAGAAAAAAAAAGGGGGGGGGGGATAATTTTTAGGGACTCATTTGTTCTTAAACTTTTATTTTGCCTTTTGTCATGTTTTTCTCCCTCCTTGTGTTTTTAAATCTTCCATTGTTGGATGGGATTTCAAATCCTAAGAAATACTTAGCTTTCAAGTGAGTTAGTTCCTTCTTTCCCGGTAGCATTGGGGATGTTTTATTTCAAGTAGGATGTTAATTCCCCACGAGGTCACTTCAGAACACTGGCTGCCCCCTGTAAAACCACACCTGAGAACAGCGAGTTAGGACCCTGTTAATTATTCAAGCTGTGCTTCCTTATTGCATATTGTAGTCAGACCTATTTACAGAGAAGTGGCAGAAAGGAAATCAAGAATGCTAATAGGAGACTTGAAACCTACCTTATTGCTTTTGTAAAGATGTATGTCTTATAGTATGGCCTTTCTACTTGTTCCAAATATACACTATTTCTTGCTAGGTTATAATTTATATTATTAGCGTTAAGGAAATGGTTTCACCACGATGGGAGTGTGTGTTGGGAGGAGAGTGGGGCGAGTTACAGGGACCCTAAATGAGCTCAATTTAAGGCCTATCCCAAGTTCAGGAATGGGAAGATTTCCCTTCCCCGCTCCACCACCCACCCTTCTCTTGGGCAGTTAAAAGGTAGGTTGCTTACATAATAAGGAAGTGGATAAGATCTGCCAAGGCTGTGGGGCTAAGACTGCAATCTTTTCTGCAACGTTGTCACCAAGCAAAGTACTGGCTGCTGGCAAAGTAAGAATTCCCTGAGGGGAGCATGGTTGATGCAGCCCCAGGCCCAGGCACTGGACACTGTCCATTCCAGTGCTCTTTCAAGGGGGCACTGGGCCACCTGCAGAGCAAACAGCTCCCACAGTTCTTGGACCTTCAACTAATGTCCCTCTCAGTGACACTGGCTGTAATCTTACTGGTGAGTGTGTGGCCCAAATTGATCTCTGTTTTCAGGGCCTTGGTCTCTTTTCTCCTCACACCTGGAGGGAATATGGGCAGGAGACTCCACTTTAATCAAATTCAGCTTTCTGACAGGTCTGTGTCCTGAGTCCCATTATTAGAAAACAAAGGTGGGCCCAGCTTTAGAAAACAAAGATGGGAAGACTTCTCCTTTTCTTCCTACATTGTTTTTCTTCTAAGATAGTTAATGTTTACCAAGCTCTGTCTATAGGCCATCCTTATGAGGCCTGGCCTGCACAGACCTCTTCACACTTGTCCTTACTCTGGATCAGGTATCTCAAACTACGGCCCGCGGGCCACATGCCGGGTGTTTTTGCCGCCGCTGCCTGTCCTGCTTAAAATAAGATATGTGCCGTGTGCATAGAATTTGTTCATAGTTGTGTGTTTTTTTTTTATAGTCCGGCCCTCCAATGGTCTGAGAGACAGTGAACTGGCCCCCCGTTTAAAAAGTTTGAGGACCCCTGCTAGATTCTTTCTTTCTGTTTCTTAACCAAATCATGTTCTTTTCCTCTCAGAGCCTTTGCCCTGTATAGTCTCTTTTTATCTCCTTTGCCTAGGTAATTCCTATTTACCATTTAAATCTCAGGTCTCAGCTCCTGATACTTCTTCAGTGACTCCTTTCCTGACCTTGAAACTAGGTCACATTCCCTTATTATATGATGACTTTATAGAAGCAGGTACTACTCTTTCAGAGTATTTTTATGTCATATTGAGTAATGTCTGCCTCCCCTACTAGACTGCCAATTCCATGATGACTTTTTTCACTCTCACCATTAAATCCTCAGTGCCTAAAATAATTAATGAGTGTGGTAGGCTCTTGTGGAATAAACAGTCTTTTTTTTTTAAATACCATCTTTAGAGTCACTAGGCTTGAATCAATTGTATTTGGAAAACCCTGGATAAATAATTTAGGTAAGATAAATGTGGACCTGCTAGGATTTTATATTATTTCTCTAACTGAATAATTGAACCTGGCAGACAGTGATCAAATTTGGAAGAAAAAGACTCAAAGTTGAAATTCCCAGGCTAAGTCTAAGTTGATATTATGGAAGGTTATTACCCTTGTAGTAAACCTAAATTGCACACAATACAGTTCAGGAATGCAGAAATATACTTTTAAAAATATATGTTTTTCTTGATTGCAGAGAGAAGAAGGGAGAAGGAGAGATAGAAACATAAATGATGACAGAAAATCATCTGTGGACTGCTTCCTGCATGTCCCTTACTGGGGATGGAGCCAAAACCCAGGCATGTACCCTGACTGGGAATCAAACTATGACCTCCCAGTTTGGTCAGTGCTCAACCCCTGAACCACACCAGCTAGGTTGGAAATATACTTTAAAAAAAAAATTAAACTTGACCACAAGTTCCATTTCCATTTACTACAGAAAAACAACAAATAATATTTCCACATAAATATGTCATTTGGTTTAAAACAATTTCTTTCTGGTAATTATTCAGACATTGTAGGAATTAAACTTTTCCCCAGCATTGCCTCTAGGTACAGGTGCAGGAATTAGTTACAAATAGAAAAGACATTATGAAATAGTAAACTAGTCAATGTATAGTAGTTACTTCACTCAATAGGGAAAATAAGATTAGATAGATCCTTGCCTCACATCACACACAAAATAAATCGAAATAGGAAAACAAAACTTGCAATGTAATAGAAGAAAATACAGAGGAATAAATTTCATGGCCTTCAGGTAGGGACAAGAGAAAAATAATTTGTATAAATTAAAGAAACAAAGAATTAAATGATCTCTATCTGTAAATAATAATGAAATGATCTGGTTACAAGACATACTTCAATTAATAAGCAACTTTGGTGATGTGACTAGATTCAAAACAGTAAAAAAATCATTCACTTTTCTTCATACTAGTAGTAATCAGGAAAATATTCCATTTGTAGTAGCAACTAAACTATAAAATATTTAGGAATAAATTAAGAAAATAAAGGATATATGTGGTAATCTGAAATAAACATAATATCAACACTAATTATGTAAATTGGTAAACATTTGTATTGCATATACTTCCCTGTACTTTCTAATTTAAAATTTAAAGTTAGAGTATGTCAAAATAATGGTTATTCTCTTGTGATATTACATGTGAGTCTTCCTTTTCCAAGTTTATCATTAGCTAATTTTACAATAATTATAAGAAATTAATGTAGGTGCAGCACATAGGCCTGAGTCATTTTTATTTGCTTTGTTTCCTTACTTTTTGATTACTAATAATTGCATGAATAATATGAAATTGTCTTAGATATTCATTTTAGATTGTAGGATTGGGGCAAATATCTCTCTGCAAACCACTCTAGGAGTTGAGAGATGCAATTCTGATCTTTTTGGGGAGTTGTTTCTCCATGAGACAGGTAGAGACATGAAAATGGCTCATATCTCTATGCTGAGTTATCTGTTTTGCAATATAAAAAATAAGGCATGGTACTAGCCAATAACACAAACAGTGACTTTGCATTCACAACAAGGACAGTTTAGTGGCATACAAAGAGGAAGTTAGGGCAAAACAAGAGTCTGGTCTTTATTCCTAATACAAGAAACAAAAGCAAAACTTTTCATTTGGCTCTTCATTTGAGCAAATATTCAACAGCCTGCTTTAATAGATACTGCCTTAAAACAACAACAAAAAGCAAGCAAACAAACAAACAAAACACGATCTTCTTGGGATGATAACTAAGAAAAAATAAAAGTGGAGTGAGTTAGGGGCCCTTTCCTTTCATTTTTTCTCTCTGACACACTAGCTGAGGGTTCTCTGATTAAGGAAGTTGACTTCTTTGACTTAAGTTAAACTAATGCATGAAGGTGAGCCTGTAATTTATAGTATGTTAAACCAGCAAGTCTAGTTTTCACCAATTCAGTACTATGCTATAGTTCACGTTTTACTTGACAAGAAATTTTGTAGCTTTTGTGATAACAGTAAGTTGTTCAACAGAGAGAATCACAGGAAGTGGATTATAGCTCCAGAGATTTGCAATCCTAGTTCTGTAATTAGCTATACCTAAACTTAAATTTAGAAAATAGTCACTTCAGTTCAGACATGCAAAGTTGTATCTCTACACCCAAGTAAAAGAAGTTTTTAAAAAAAGTTTGGACCAAAAATAATTAAAAAAAATAAAAAATAAAAAAGTTTGGGCCCGCCCTTGCCAGTTTTGCTCAGTGGGTAGAGCACTGGCCTGCAGACTTGAAGGGTTCCTGGTTCAATTCATGTACCTCAGTTCAGGCTCTATCCCCTGCCCTAGTCAGGGCATTTACAGGAGTCAACCAATCAATGAGTCTTTCTCACATTGATGTTTCTCTTTACCTCTCTCTCTCCCTTCCACTCTCACTAAAAATCAATGCAAAAATATCCTCAGGTGAGGATTAACAAAAAAATTTGTACCTTGATGTTTCATTTAATTTAAACGTATATTTAGCCAATCCTCTAAAACATTCAAATAGTTGTCAGTCTTTAATTTTTAGCTATTATTGACTGCAATCTTTTATCTGCATTCTGAAACATGAAAAGCTCTGAACATCTTTTTGTAATCCATTTGGTGACAAAAGCTGACCTAACATGAGCTTATTTGGCAATAAACCTATAAAACTATTAAGCTATTTATAACCTTTACATATGTGACTTCATGTGACTGTTTCCTGCAAAATTATTAATGTTTGTTTGAGGAATGCTGCCCTAATTGGCCCTGGGGGTGTTATATAGAATACTAGGGGCCCGGTGCACAAAAATTTGTGCACTGGGGTGTTGGGGGAGGGGGGTCCCTCAGCCCGGCCTGTGCCCTCTCACAGCTTGGGACCCCTCTGGGGATGGCCACCTGCTGGTGTGCCTGGCCAGCCTGGGTGAGGGGCCAATGTCTGTTTGCAGGCTGGTCAAGCACCCCAGTGGAGATCCTCACCCCAGAGGGTGTGGCAAGCCTGGATGAGGGGCCAACAGCAATTTTCAGGCTGGCCACAGCTCCTACAGCCCTCTGGGCCATTGCCTGGGAAGCAATGGAGTGGCGCTGGCCACCCCATAGGCTTCCCAGGAGCGGGCATGGGGTACCCCACCTCCCAGGCTTCTCCGCCTGGGAGGCCATTCCAGTGTTGCTGGCACCAGATCGGCCTTCCAGCAGGGGGCTTGCGGAGTCCCGCTTGCCCCGGGAGGCCGTTCCGGCCCCGATCGGCCTCCCGGCAGGGGGCTTGCGGGGTCCCGCTTGCCCCGGGAGGTCGTTCCGGCCGCGATCGGCCTACCAGCAGGGGGCAACGGGGTCCCGCCAGGCTGGTCCCCGCTTCCCCCGATAGCTTCTCCACGGGGAAGGCATCTGGCGGCCCAGGGCGCCAGATATCTTCCCAGGACCCAGGCTCCCAAGATGGCGGAGCCCAGGGCTGTGGCCTCCGCCATCTTGGCTGGGCTAATTTGCATACAGTCACTCTGATTGGCTGGTGGGCGTGGCTTAGGCCGTCCCGAAGAAACGGTTAATTTTAATATTACGCTTTTATTAGTTTAGATACTAGAGGCCCAGTGCACGAAATTCATGCACGTGGGGAGAGGGGCTGGTGAGCGCACATGGCCCAGCAGGGGCCTTGTCACTGACCAGACACACACAGCGGAAGTGCTCACCCTCGGCCCGGCCCCAGGGGCGGACACTTCGCGCAGGGTGGCTGATGAGCACAAACAGCCGGGCAGCAGTGAATACGGCTGGGGTGAGGGGACTGGGCGCTGCCATCTTGTGGCTATGGGCATGGCCATCTTTGTCTCCGAGTGACGGTTAATTTGCATATTACTCTTTTATTAGATAGGACTAGTATACATATATTATCTTTTTCAAGTCTGAGACATTCTAAACTCTGAAACATGTTCTCAGGGTTCTCAGGGTTCAGATGTGTATTCACTAGTATACATATATTATCTTTTTCAAGTCTGAGACATTCTAAACTCTGAAACATGTTCTCAGGGTTCTCAGGGTTCAGATGTGTATTCACTGCAACAAATGTCCTTGATATGTTTCTTTTGTTAGGATAAATTTATATCATGTACTATATTAATTAAGTCAGCTGTTTTGGGTTTGAATCCTACTTCTGTTAATTTATTAGCTATAACTATAATTAAATTTTCTCAGCAGCAAAATGGGAATGATAACAGAGTTATTCTGAGAATTAAGTGAGGTAGCATGTAAATCAATTAGAACAATGTTTGGTAATTAGTAAGTATTTAATATATGTCAGTATAATTATAAGAATGTACCAATTTATATTCCTGATAACAGTGCACCTACTTCTCTATGCTCTTGTCTATTGTCATCCTATATAATAAAAGCATAGTATGCAAATTGTCCCCTTGACTGGGATTTGTCCAGGAGTTCAACCAGGGGTCAGGGCTGGCTGGGGGAAGGGAGGGGGGCCCCAGCCGGCATCAGGTAGCTGCTAGGGACCCTACCAGTGCATGAATTTTGTGCACTGGGCCTCTGGTTCTTTATAATCATGTCTATTATGATAGGCCCCCTCCCACACACACATACAAAAATATATTGTTTTTGCTTGCATTTCTTTGATTTCTAGTGATTTTGAAAATGCTTTCATACTTGTGGTATTTTTATTCTCAATGAATTTTCTTGAGTGTCACTTTTTAAAATATCTTACCTATTAAAATATTAAAATATTTAGATTTAACTATATTTTTCCTAGTATTTGCAAATTTCTTTCCATTCTCTCCTCTATTCCTTTTCTTTCTTCCTTCCTTTCTTCCTACCTTCCATCCTTCCTTTATTTCTTCCTTCCTTCCATCCTTCCTTCTTTCATTCCAAAAGTCTAATGCTTTTAGGATTCATTTTGATGTATGACTTTAAAAATCCTATATTTAGCCAGTTATCCCAATACCAGTTATTGAATAATTCATCTATTTAACCACTGATTAAAAACCATTTTATCATATGCTAAATTTATTGTACTTTTCAAGATATCATATATTATTCCTTTGATGACCTATTAATTCTTTTCTATACCACATTGTTTTAACTTCTGTTAAATCAAATACTTGTTTTTCTCAACATTTTCTTAGATATTCATACATAGTATTTATTCTTCTAGGTGAAAATTGGAATTATTTTGCAAAGTATTCAATAAATCTGCATTGGGATTTTGATTGCGATTAAATTGGAGGAAAGATATATTTCAATATTAACTCTTCCTATATATTCAAGGACATAATATAGTTCCACATTGCTTCTTAAGTTTCATAAACTTTAAAGTCCTTCCTAATAGCTGATTAACATTCTGAAATATGCATGCTCTTCTCTTTCAATTTTTAGCAAATTGAAAACTTAATATGTGAATATCTTTGTTGATTAATTCATCTATATAACCACTGATTAAAAAACATTTTATTGGTACTAGTAATTGTTATGGATTGTTCCCCTTCAAAATTTATGTTGAAGCCCTAAATCCATAGTCACTCACAGTGTGATGATATTTGATTTGGAAATAGAGCCTTTGGTAGCAAATTAGGGTTAGATAAAGCCATGAAGGTGAGGGCTCTACGATGAGATTGGTGCTCTTGTAAGAGATACCAAAGAGATTGGTCTCTCTCTCTCTCTCTCTCTCTCTCTCTCTCTCTCTCTCTCTCTATCTCTCTCTCTCTCTGTATTTTGGCACAAAGAAGTCGCGTAATTATCTATAAAGCAAGGGGTGAACCCTCACAATAAACTGACCATGCTGGCACCTTGATCTTAGACATCCAGCCTCCAGACCTATGAGAAAATAAATTTCTGTTGTTTAAGCCACCCAGTTTATGGTGTTTTGGTATTTTGTTATGACAGCCCATGCATGACTACTACCGTGTTACAAGCTATGGGTTACCCTTGGCTTCACAGCCCAAGGAAATAATACAATTGAATGAACTAATGTGGTGACAGAAAGGGCTACTTTGTGATGAATAGTTATATTGAATCGCTTTGCACAATGATCAAGTCAGGAAAAATGAAGATTTCTAAGTCATCTTATTCCCTCATTCAAAAGAAAATAAATGTTTAGTTCTACAGATAAATTGCATATTTCTAGAAATGTTAGCCTCCCTATTTTATTGCACAAAAGAATTCCAATAAGGAAATTGGTCATTGATGTTTAATGACCACAATGTTAATACTTGGGCATATCTGGAAGTAGGAACGAAAGCACTTTCTAGCCAGTCCCTGTAGTTGTGGAACATTTTAGAGTTTGCTAAATGTCTTCACGTGCAAAATTTTCTTTCCTCAAAAGAAATTCAAATGATGTGTCAGTCTCATTTTATGGATGAAGCAAACAGTTCAGAGAAATGAATGTTTTCTGCAAGCATAAAACTAGGGCTAAAATTAATTTATTCCATTGAGTGAGATTATTTTCTGAGAACTTATTGTGTGCACACTATGGTCCCCAACCTAGTCTCTTATCTCCTGTGGTGGTAGGATCTCCCAGCACCTGGTGTAGCTTCTCGGCTGCCTTAGGCTGCACTGTCCTTAGCTCAGGGGGCTCACTAGACTCTGAATCTCCGGGCAGATATGTGGTGCCGCCTCTCTTAAGGGGCAAATCTCTCTCTGCCAAGTCCCTATTGGACCAGTGATCAAAAAGGGCTTCTCTTGGCATCTGAGGTGTTTGCTTGGGAAGCTCTCTTTTAACTCTGCCCTCCCCCTCCCTATTATTCTGCTTTGTATTCAGTAAAAGCCATATTTGACATTTAACCTTAGGTCCAAATGAGAAGCCAGGCAGGCAACATGAAACCCACAGGCCTTGATTTACTCATTGTCCTACTTTATCCTGAATCTAACCTTTCACTAGCAGTTCAGCAGCCATTGGTAGCGTAATAATGTCCCAAATTCAAGATTTGTTGCTTGATGAAGTAGCAAGAAGCACTGTTGAAACAGTAGGAATTTATAAGGCAAGAAACAAGGAAAATAACGCAACATTTAATTGAAAAACAGGTGAAAAGACAAGTGGCATTTAGTTCCAACTTGTATTGATTATATAGAGACGATAAATCAGGAGCAAGGTGTGCAGTACAATTGTCTATGTCCTAGGACAAATGAACATTTAATTCTTTTGTTCTGAAAATTATTTACATCTACATATTTTGTAAATTTAACAGAAGAGTGTACAGCATTAACAACTTAAAGTTTGTCTTTGAATTTAAATCTGAAGTTAACTTTCTTATTCGTTATATAGTAGCCTTGTCATTTTTTTATCTTTACATTTATTATGCCCTAGAAGTAAAAAACAAAAGGAGTCATATCATGTAAAGAAAAAAAGGAGTAGATGCTTTCAGCACTTTAGAAATATTAAAGTTGGTTTAAATACTTTCAATAGAACTCCACTGGAACCTGTGTGTAGAATGGTACAGAAATGCCAAATCAGAAGGTTTCCAGTATTTCAGTAAAAGTGTTCTCAGGAGAGATCTTGTGATAAAGCTATCAGCATAGATTCAGCATGTTCTCTGAAATAATTCACCCTCTGGCCCCTAAATTCAAGGGAAAAGTAATGGAATTTTCCATTATAGAATAGAGAAAAGCAGCATAAAGGTATCTAGTTAGAATAACACAGGAGTAGGGGATAGGGAACTGCTGCATTTTAGCTTGGGCTCTGATATTTTAAACAAATAATTTAGTATTTCCAGGTTTTAAATTCCTCATCTGTAAACATGAAGATAATAATCCTTATGTCATAGAATATGTTAAATGATTAAAATAAAAATATTTTGATATAAAAACATTATGCAATGCAAAAAGAAAAAAAATTGTTGAGAACTCAATATATGCCAGATACTATAGTGATAGCTGAGGCTCTGAAGAGCTACTTTAGGTCCAAACATCTATCACACTAAATTTTTAAATCAAATCATCAATAAAAATGGTTTTAATAATCCATATTTCATTCTAAAAGAAACTCTTAATTTTAATACATTTTAAGGGTTGCTATTACAAAATTTCAAAAGCAAATTTAATCAACAATGGAAAATAAAAATACTTTCTATAAATATTTCCTTTGAAATGTGTCTTATTAGCATACTAATAACTCATAATAACAAGAATCTGGATAATGTTTTATATTTTCCATAATAGTTTTAACAGGGGACCATAAATTAGATGTAATGAGTTAAATAAGCATACAATTTAAAATTTAACAATATACAAGTCTGACCCAATGAACTTGTATGCATATATGCATAACCCATGGACACAGACAAAGGGGTGGTGAGGGCCTGGGAGTGGGGAGAACTGGAACAGCCTGGAAGAGGTTAATGGGGGAAAAGGAGGATCTATGTATTACTTCAACAAAAATTTAAAAATAAATAAGTAAGTAAAAAATAAAAGTCTGACCCATTGTTATATTTTACTGTTTAAATACTATTTTATGGATAAAGAGTAAATAATTTGATACAATATTTTAAAACATTCTGTAGACAAAGCTTCCTCAAACAGAAATTTAATCCAAAATATTACCATGGAGGGAGGATTAAATACATTAGAATATGCTGAAAGGACACTCAGCTTTTACTAAAAATAAGATTCAGTAAAATCAAGGAAATAAATAAATATTATATATTATAAGCTTCAGCTGTTAAAATTAGAAAACTAAGAACCATATAAGATATTTTTTCTAGTAGCAATATATATAATCTTCATATTTATTTTTAAGAGTAGTATTATTACAATATAAATATCATAATAGTTTAACAAATGTTTCAATAATGTATTTTACTATTTGGCACACACATATACATACAAATATTTAGAAAGAATCCATATCATCTTCTGTTTTTAGATGACAAAAAAAGTCTGGTCATAGTTTTTTGTTTGAACTTATATAGCAATAACTTGAAAATAGTTAAGACAAATTTTTAACCATTTTGGTGTATGATTGGGTCTGATTTTATTTTCAGTAGTTTTTTATAATTTATTTTCAGAAATATTAGCTAGTTATGAGAAAAATTAAAAAATTTAAAATTAATACTTGATACTTAAGAGTCTAGTTAAAACAAACATGGCATATATATGTATTTATAAAATAAATGTCTAAGCAATAATAAATACTTTGTTTCTTAAATGAGGTAGATAAGTTAAAATATTCTGGAACATGACCTAAACATTAAATAAGAAAGAAAATAGTAATCACCAATTCAATCTGTATAAATCAGATAGCTGGATAGTTTTTTATTTTTTAACACATTTACCATATTTTTCAAGTACAAGACTCTGAAATATATTTCTACTTTCCAAAGCTTGCTAAATTGAAATCAAGTTTTTCATTTACTTAATCATTATTTAATCTACTTAGGGAATTTTGCTATTCAGACCAGACATTTGCAAGTAAACCAAAGGTACTAATTTTTCATTTTTTTATGCTTGTGGTATTTTCCCTTTACATACCTCATACAGAAAAATATATCAGGAAAATGTATTACTCTTTAGTTGTAAAATAAATAATGAATTACTTAAGTGATAAAGAGTTAATAAAAATCTCAAGGTCTGCTAAAGAATTATGAAGCCCATCATTCATATCTTGACTTCTAAGAAAATTTTTAAGAGTAGCTAAAGCAGTTATTGCCTCATTTTTTGATGGTAAAGGAAGTTCAGTTCCCAGAGACCCACCATCATCCTCTTCGTCGGAAGTATAAAATCCAGTTTCATCTGATTTGCTTTCTTTGGTCCATACCGTATTGTCACTTGGCGCTGCTTCACATGTCTCCAAGTCATCGTCCAGGGCAGCGTACTCTTCTATTGATAAACCTTCAGGAAATTCCACTCCTGCTGCTTGGGCATGGGCAACCAAATCAAGACCAGTGTTGGACTCTGTATTTGTCTTGTCACTTTCTCCCTGTTGAGATTTGAATCCTGCCTCTTCATAGCTCTTAGCAATAGTTTCTGGGGTTACAGCCCTCCAACAGAGGTGCAATGTATCAACTGCATCTAGAAGGGAAAATGTGAATTCTTTGCTGCCTTCAACAGAACTTAAAAATTTCTTGATAAGACAATGTCGATATTTGATTTTAAGGCTTTTAATAACACCTTGTTTCATAGCTATAAATTTGGGAGACAAACATGATGGGAAAAATGCTAACTCAATGGACTTGAGGTTCTTTACCTCTGGATGTGCAGGAAGAGAATCAACAAAAATCACAACTCTTCGTTGCTGGGCTTGAAATTTCTCATCGAGCTTCTGCATCCATTGTTCAAATAGACCTGAGGTCATCCATGCCTTTCTGTTAGCTTCATAATACACAGGCAATGACTTTATACCTTTGAAACAATGTGGATTTCTGTTTTTCCCAATGATAAGCAAAGGAAGTTTTTCGGAGCCGTCCATGTTTGTCCCAACTACCAGGGTTATTCTGTCTTTGCATAACTTTCCAATTGAGCAGGTTTCTCCTTTAAATGCAAATGTATTTGTAGGTAACATTCGATAAAGTAGTCCAGTCTCTTTTATATTAAAAACATTTTTTGGATGATAATCATTTAAATAATATGGAAGTACGTTTTGGTGCCAAACAGCTGAAGGGTCTACTGATACACTTGTAGCTTCTACTGGTTGAGCTCTGAATACTAAACCATACCGGGATTTAAAGCGATCCAGCCAGCCATTACTACACTTAAAATCATTATGTCCCAGTTTCTGGGCAAAATCATTTGCTTTTAGACGCAACATTGGACCATTAACTGGTACATTTAGACACTGAGCAATTCGATACCACCTCATTAATGCCTCTTCCAGATCTGTATAGAAAGCAGTTCTCAGTCTTTTCCTCTTTGGATCAAATCTCAGAGATTCAAAGGCTTCTAGAACTTTGTCTTTATTCTTCATAATAGAGGACAATGAATTTTTCTTTATTCCATATTCAGCTGCAATCTCTGCTTTTTTCTTGCCACTTTCTACTGCATTTATGATGTCGATCTTTTCTTCAATGGACAAACTTTTCTTTTTTTTCACTGTGACGGGGAGAGTGGAGGCATCTGCAGAAGCTTCTGCCATCTCAACCAGCGCTTATATAGAGATTTCTCCTCTTTCTGTGTCTCTTTAATTAAATGTCTTTTCCTGTATGACACAATTTGCTGCTTTCTCTCCCACTTCACGCATTACAAGTTGGTACGTGTATAATAGTCTTATTCCTACTGACGACTAAATCTATATTTTTCAAAGGATCTAAATAAGAAAAATGTTATACAGAACTAGAATAGTTTAGAAGAGAAACTTCTTTCCCAGGACCTTGTGTAGCTCAGTTTATAGTTTATTCAGAGTTTCAGAAGTCAAGCTAAAATAGAAATCTCATTATCTCAAACCTGTCCAGTCCTGCTGATATATTTTTGGAACTTCAATCCTTTAAGAGGGTTCACTTTATCCATTTGCTCATTCAACCTCCTATTAATTCTCCACAGAAGGCATCAGAGATAAGAACAAGTAGCATTTAGAAATTTTCATGCAAAATGTTACCCATTAATTTCCAAGTCTCTTTAGGATAGAGAAGGAAACAGTAGAATTCTTCTAGGGCTTGACTGTATACCTTCTGTCTCTTGAAAATATAAAAACAAACAAAACAGCATTTTTAGCAATATGTCAAATGAATGTGGAAAATATTTACACTAATGAGTTATGATTTTAATAATAAAAAAGAATGGGAACATGTTTCTGAAAATACAATAGCCAAAGCTGGAGAAATGCTTACCTTCTGAAGAGTCTCTGAAGAAAGCTCTCTCGCTCTGCTTTGTGCATTTGAATTTTCACTTGCCTTTGAGTGCTTTGTAATATATACTTCTGAAATAAACCAGACAAATTTAATCTGTTTTGAAAATGTGGGCTGACCAAAATTAAAGAACTAAAAATGATGCTGGATATATCTCTGTGGCTATTTTTTACATGAAGGCACAGACTGCCCCCTCTGACTTCTCTAAAAGAAAAACATAGTCAGACAGTAGTCACAAGGCCCAACTTTTAATAGCACATGGGAGACTGTCTCCTTTATGGGAATCTGGTAGAAAATGCTTCACTAAAAATCCAATCAAGTGGATTCATTACATAGTTTTAAAATCTAAATATTTTTCTTTCTTTTAATATATTTTATTGTTTTTTTACAGAGAGGAAGGGAGAGGAATAGAGTTAGAAACATCGATGAGAAACATCGGTCAGCTGCCTTCTGCATACCTCCCACTGGGGATGTGCCCGCAACCAAGGTACATGCCCTTGACCGGAATCAAACTTGGGACCTTTCAGTCCACAAGCCGACGCTCTATCCACTGAGCCAAACCAGTTAGAGCTCTAAATCTTATTCTATCTAAATGTATCAATTAAAAGTATCTACTAATGTTTGTATCAATTTGATGCATTAGCTAGATGCACAGAGGCCAGAAATACTTGACAAAATGCATAGGAATAAACAAATTATTAAGAGGATATAAGGCAGAAAATGACCTAGACTATGAAGGAGAGTGACAATAGATCTTAGTCTCTCTACTTCCCTTATCTGTAAAATAAAGGGCTTATCATAGTGTAAAGATAAGGGCTTTGGTGCCAGACACATTTGAATTGACAAATGATTCTGCCACTTTGTAGTTATGTGATCCTGGGTAGTTTACTTAATTTGACCTCAGTTTTCTTACTTGTAAAATAGGGGTTAACTATAGCATCTGTCTCTGGAATATTGTACTTTCAATGGGATTCAATTAAAGAGTGCAAAGCACTTAGCAGAATATTTAGTACCTTAGGAGATATTCAATAAGTGTAGGGTGATGATCTCATCATCCTTATCTTCTCTCTAATGTCACTTTTGTTGTGTCAGTCTATAAAATTCAAGGTTTTACAATATGGGGATTGGCAAAAGTAGGTTTATAGTTTATTTTTGTATTATTATTTATGAATTAATTATTGTATTATTTGTCTTTTCCCCCTGCGAATAACTAGAAACCTACTCTTACCCAACCTGTAGATACTGAAAGCAAAGTTTCTTAAACCAAATAGTACTGGATGTATAGGCTGTAGAACTATTGCAGAGTAAGATAACAAGTTATTTGATGTGTGAGTGTTATGCTGTATGAAATAGTGTGGGTGCTCCATTCCTCTAGTTTTTCTTCCTGTCCTCCTCAGTTTCAAGTGGCACATGCATTTTTTTTTTGCACAAAATTTTTTGAAAAAACTTTTTGTCAAAATTCCTCTGCCTTTGTTATCCAAATCAAAGAGGTAATTTTTATCATAGGAGTTACGACCAGTTAAGGAGTTTACCATTGTTATTTGCAAAAAAGATTTACTCTATAAAAGCGAAATATTAAAATTAACCGTTTCTCCGAGACAGGGTAAGCCACGCCCACCAGCCAATCAGAGCGGCTGTATGCAAATTAGCCCAGCCAACATGGCGGCCACCACTCACGGACCTGAGTAAAGGGCAGTTTCCATTGTGGCAGGAGCGAAAGTGAAGCTGCGGCTGCTCCACTTAAACTGCCTCTAGCGAAACAGATTTGAAACAATATAACAATCATAGAATCCTCGGGAGATGAAGGAAAGAGCAGCCCGGGCCTAACCAGTAAAAGTAACAATTGTTTCATTATAGATGCTTCGCAAAGAGGAGGCTTTAGTTAGAAGGCCGCCTTAAAGGAACAGTGTATCAATTACCCCAGGCCTTAAATAAACAGTATCAATTATAGGAGAAAAAACTCCACAAACTTGCGTCCAGCCAGCCTTGCTGGGACGTTGGGTCAATGGGAGCTGTGGGCAGCCTTAAAGCCCCTAACCCAGGCTGGTCAGGCACGCCAACAGGTGGACATCCCCTGAGGGGTCCCAGACTGCGAGAGGGCACAGGCCGGGCTGAGGGACCTCCCGAGTGCACAGAGCGGCTGCAGGGCGGGACAGCGCAGGACCCAGGACCGGTGCATGGGAAAGAGGTGGCAGGGTTGGAGGGCACCGCGAAGTGGGTAAGAGGCGGCAGGAGGTCGGCGGCCTGCTTGGTGGGCTTCCCAGGCCCTTTGCGGGGCATTGGGGAGCAGGTAGGAGGTGGCAGGGGTCGGCAGCCTGCTTGGCAGCCTGCTTGGCAGCTGTCCAGACCCTTGGAGGGGCATCGGGGAGCGGGTAAGAGGTGGCAGGGGGTCAGTGGCCTGCTTGGAGGGCTTCCCAGGCCCCTTGCAGGGCACCAGAAAGTGGGAAAGCAAGGTGGTGGGACGGGGAGTGGGAAAGAGGCGGCGGGGGGGGTCTCGGCCTGCTTGGTGGACTTCCCAGGCCCTTTGCGGAGCACCGGGGAGCGGGAAAGCAAGGCTGCGGGGGCCAGGGTCCTGCTTGGCAGCTCCCCAGACCCCTTGGCGCCCCAGGGAAGTGGGAAAGGAAGGCA
>PVJC01013809.1:0-37426 GCA_004026665.1 Murina feae
CTTAACTAATGAGGTAAAAGACCTGTACTCGGAAAACTTCAGGACACTGAAAAAAAGAGATAGAGGAAGACATAAACATGAAAAAACATACCGTGTTCATGGATTGGTACAATCAACATCATTGAAATATCCATACTACCCAAAGAAATCTATAGATTCAATGGATTCCCCATTAAAATACCAACAGCATATTTCACAGACCTAGAACAAACTCTCCAAAAATTCATCTGGAATAAAAAAGACCCTGAATAGCTGAAGCAATCATGAGACAGAAGAATCAAGTAGGAGGGATCTCAATACCAGATATCAAGCTATATTACAAAGCCACTGTTCTCAAAACAGCCGGGTACTGGCACAGAACAGACATGTATACCAATGGAATAGAATAGAGAACCCAGAAATTGATCCAAACCACTATGCTCAATTAATATTCGACAAAGGAGGCAAGAACATACAATGGAGTCAAGACAGCCTCTTCAATAAATGGTGTTGGGAAAATTGGACAGATACATGCAAAAAAATGAAACTAGACCACCAACTTACACCATACACAAAGATAAACTTAAAATGGGTAAAGGACTTAAATATAAAATGAGAAACCATAAAAATATTAGAGGAATCCAACGGCAGAAAAATCTCAGACATATGCCAAAGCAATTTCTTCACTGATACTGCTCCTAGGGCAATGGAAACTAAAGAGAAAATAAACAAATGGGACTGCATCAAAATAAAAAGCTTCTGCACAGCAAAAGAAACCATCAACAAAACAACAAGAAAGCCCACTGCATGGGAGAACATATTTGCCAATGTTATCACCGATAAGGGTTTAATCTCCAACATCTACAGGGAACTCATACAACTTAACAAAAGGAAGACAAACAACCCAGTTTAAAAAAAAAAAAAGATCAACAGATCTAAATAGATACTTTTCGAAAGAGCTCATAAGGAAGGCCAAGAAACATATGAAAACATGCTCAAAGTCATTAATCATCTGAGAGATGCAAATCAAAACAACAATGCAGTACTATCTCACACATGTCAGAATTGCTATCATCAACAAATCAACAAACAACAAGTGCTGGCAAGAATGCAGAGAAAAAGGAACCCTCCTGCACTGCTGGTGGGAATGCAGACTAGTGCAAACACCCTGGAGAACAGTATGGAGCTTCCTCAAAAAACTAAAAAGGGAACTCCCATTTGACCCAGTGATCCCACTTCTAGGACTATATCCCAAGAAACTAGAAACACCAATCAGAAAGGATATATGCACCTCTATGTTCATAGCAGCAGAATTTACAATAGCTAAGATTTGGAAACAGCCTAAGTGCCCATCAGCAGATGAGTGGACTAGAAAACTGTGATATAGCTACACAATGGAATACTATGCCACTATAAAAAAGTAGGAAATCTTACCATTTGCAACAGCATGGATGGAACTGGAGAGCATTATGCTAAGTGAAATAAGCGAGAAAGATAAATATAACATCATCTCACTCATTTGTGGAATATAATGAACAACATAAACTGATGAACAAAAACAGAGACAGAGAAACTCCGAACAAGCCATCAAACCTCAGAGGGAAGGCAGGGTAGGGTGGGTGAGGGTGGTAGGGTAGGTGAGGGTGGACTTGTATGCATGCATATAAGCCTAACCAATGGACACAGACAGTAGGGGGGTGAGGGCATGTGCTGGGGAGTGGGAGTGGCTGGAAAAAGGTCAATGAGGGAAAAGGGAGACATATGTAATACTTTAAACAATAATGAATTTTTAAACAGGAATGGTATTGTTATGAAAATTAAAATGTATACTTCTACATTGCCTTTGTATAAGAACACAACTGATCTTTTAAACTTCTACCCATCCAAACAGCAACCTTACTAAAATTTCTTATTTCTTCTAATAGGGTCTGCAGAATCCCTTGTCATTTCTACATAGAGTAGACTATCCTATCTAGCAAAGAGGGAATATGCTAATTGACGCTCATGCCATCACAAAGATGGCAGCACCCACAGCCAATAAGGAGGGAATATGCTAATTGACTGCCATGCCCTCAAAGATGGCGGCACCCAGTCCCCTCAGCCCCCCAGCTTCCCAGGGCCAGCCCAAGACTCAAGTAACCAGGGCCGGCCAAGGCTTGCACTGCCAGCAGTGGCGGCAGCAGAGGGATGATGGGGCATCGCCTCCAGCCCCTGAGGGCTCCTGGACTGTGACAGGGGGCAGGCCAGGCTGAGGGACGCCCCCTTCAGTACATGATTTTTCATGCACTGGGCCTCTAGTATATTTATAAGTAGTGATTGTTACTTTTCCCTCTCTGATCCATATACAGGGTGTCCAAAAAAATGGATACACACTTTGAATGGTTACAAAATCAGTGTCAGTTAAACCTGAAAAGGGGTGAAAATAAAGTGAGTTATCAGCTGTTAAAGTGTGTATACATTTTCTGGGGATGCCCTATAATTTTATTTCTTTTTCTTGCCTTATTATACTAACAAGGACATTAAGAATACCACTGAGGACAAGTGATAACAACAGGCATTCTCATCTTCATTTCAGATTACAAAGGACTCTTCCTAATATTTACCACTTATAATTATTGACATTTTAGATTAGATACCCTTTGTCAGGTTAAAACAATTCCTTTTTAGTTTGCTAAAAGTTTTTGTGTTGCCTTGAATTTTCTCAAATGCTTTTGTATATCTATTGAGATGCCATAGTTTTTTCCTCTCAACCTATGAGCATGATGAATTACATAATAAATATTCTAATCACACCTTCCTTGCATTCCTAAAATAAACACAGCATGGTTATTTACTATTTTGCTTATTGTATAAACAGATTCAGTTTTTTATATCTTAAGATTTTTGCATCTATATTCATGAGTGATACTGATCTATAAATTCTTCTCTATTGTCATTGGTATGTGCATCAAAGTAGTACTAGTTGCAAAGAGCAGCTCTCCTTGTGTGTAGGACACAGAACATATGATTGAGATTATTGAATCCTTGAATATGCACAGAAGCACCTATAAAACCATGCTGGCTGAGCTCGGAGTCCTCAACCTCAGCACTATTCTTTATTGTGTGGGACTGTTCTATGCATTGATTACAGGATGTTTAGCAGCAGCCCTGGCCTCTATTGAGTAGATGCTAGTAAGCACCCATATCCCTAGTTGTGACAACCAAAAATGTGTCCCAGCACTGCCCGATGCTCCCGGTAAATAAAGCGGGGGAGGAGGGGCGACTGCAAATCAAAGCTGGGTCAGAACCTCTGGCCTAGATTAAGTTTTTAAATTCAAATCAAGCACTGGGTCATTTTTATCCTTAAATTAATCATTGCAGGTTATTATTCTAGGTAATTATGCATTTCAACCTAAGCTTTCACATGCATATACATTAACTGTTAATAATAGTCTTATTTCCTAAAATTTTATTTATTACTAATTATGCCCCTCATTTAATTTCTAATTACTTCTAATTCATTCCTTTTCTTTTTTTGATCAGTCTTAGCAGAAGTAAGCCTATTTGATTAGTCTTACTAGCTTTTAGTTTTATTGAATTCTGTGTCTTTTTCTCTTTCAGTAATTTGTACTCTTAAATGTATTATTTTTTTTTCTTCCACTTATCTTGGGTTTACTGTTTTTTCTGTTTCTTAGCCTCTTGTTTTAGACAGTTTTACTCATCAATTTTCATTTTATCATTTTCTTTTAAGTTCTAAATATGTTTTAATATTTAATATACTAGTAACGGTCCCCCTTGAGATACTCACATGTATTGTTTAATTTCCAAACATACATTGTGATATGTAAGGGTATTTTAGCTGTGTTTGACTTCAAATCATTTTCAAATGCACTGTGAACAGAGAACATTGTCTAGAAAATATAGATTCTTAGTAATTTGACGAGTCTTGCTTCGTGACCATAGAAGTGGTTACCTTTTGCAATTGTTCCATGATGCTAAAGCATACTTATTGGCTGCATGGTTCTATGTTGACCTACTGGGTAGTGTTTTTCAAATTGAAAGTTACAAAAAACTAGTGGGGCATAACATCAATTTGATAGGTTGTGAGCAGAACTTTTTAAAATTAAATAAAATAGAAATTATTCTACAGCACATTTTTTCTTATTTTAAAAACTCTTTTTTTTTAATTGCTTCAAGTATTACAACGAGTGATAGATAGGTCTCCATTTTTTCCCCTTGACCTTCCCCCTATTTTAAAAACTCTTGACATCATGTTACTCACAATGAACAGAATGATACAGTTCAATGGCAGTAGTTTTTAAATTTCTTATTAGGACAAAAACAATCATGTTGCATCATATAATGAAAAGTGGGTTAACTATGATGACATGATATATATATTTACACACATAAGCTCAGCTATATTAGGCCACATGTTTTATTACAAATAGCAAACATATTTGCAAAACATGAATTCCATAAGTCAAATTTTCAATGTCTTCACTAATTTTTTCTTTTTTCATTATCAGCTAGTAAAAGAAGTGCATTGAAGTCTACCATTATGATTACGATTTGTCAATTTCTACCTATAATCTCATCAATTTTGGCTGGATGCTTTGGAACTTTGGTTGGTGCTTACACACTCACAAATTGTTTTATCTTCTGGGTGAACTGAACATTTTGTTTCTATACCAACCACCCCTTAGGCCTAATAATGCTTTTTGTCTCTAATCCTCTTTTCTCTGATTAAGATAGCTACACTAACTTTCTTTTGTTCATATTGCCAGATATTATCTCTTCCTATCCCTATATTTAAGCCATTCTGTAACCTTATGTTTTTAACTTATCTCCTATTAACAGCACACAGCTAGATTTTTAAAATGCAATCTGATTTTTTACCTAATGAATTTAAACCATTTATACTTTTTAAGTTACAGACAGTCCCAAACTTACAATAGTTACACACAATGACTTTTTTTACTTTATGGTGGTTTAGAAGTGATACACGTTCTGTGAAAACTGTACTTTGAATTTTGATGTTTTCCTGGGCTAGTGATATGCAGTGTGACTCTCATGATGCTGGGCAGTGACAGGTGGCCGCAGCTACCCCTCAGCAATGCAATCACAAGGGTAAACAACTGATACTCTACACTGCCAGCATATTTTGGATGTTTTGTGTTTTCCCATCCCATCATGTCCACAAAATGCCCATCTATGTCTCCTGCTGCTAATGAGAAGAAAAAGAAGGCAATTACTTTAAGATGAAACTCAAGATAGCTACCCAACTATGGGATATTGTAAGTGTTCTGTGCATATGTAAGGTGGGCTAGGCTAAGCTATGATGTTCAATAGGTTAGGTGTATTAAATGCATTTTCCACTTACAATATTTTCAAATTATGATGCATTATTTGTGATGTAACTCCCACTTGTAAGTGAAGAAACATCAGTAGTAACATGCTTGGATTTAGTTGTAACTTTTATTTTTCACTTTCTATGCTTTTTCTTGTGCCATCTTTTCATTCTTCCTACTCTCTACTGAATAAGGTAAGTTTCCCAAATTTTTCCCCCCTCAATTCTAAAACAGTCCCAGACACCTAAAACCACTGACTCTCCTCCACTTTCTCTCTTCTCTGCTTTTGGAATTCTTATTGACTTCCATTGGAGCTTTTCCTATCTCTCATGTCTCTCAGATATAAAATATGAAGGGGAAGCGACACTCTGTATAACATTGCTCTGTTTGATAGTTTCAGAAAAATATGGCAGAATAGTTCCTCATGTTTACTTTTGCTTCCTCTAAAAAAAAATCACTAAACTTAAAATAGAGGGAACATTTTTTTTAACCCGTTAGGAAAAGGAAATGGAAGAGGCAACAAAAACTACTTTTAGAAGACAACATACGGGCAAGTGGCAATTGATTTAATAGACTCCAGAAAGCAGCCGTGTGAGAGCGCCAAGGCCACGTCTCCTATCAGATGATTAGAGGCTTACTCTCTGGAGGAGGTGCCACCGTCTCTTGCTTGAGGAGCTCCACACTCAGCTGAAGCTGGGAAAACCAAACAAAATGGCAAACCAAGGTAAGAGTTTCCAACAGAGCGCTGAGATTCCAGTCCTCTCCCCAATTCAGTTCCCAAAGTTCAAGCAGCCAAGTGTTCATCCTCTGGGCAAATCAGACAGTCCTTCCCTGGGCAACCTGAGCAGCTCAAGAGGAGGGATCTGGAATATGAAACTGGAATCTTCCCCCACAAGACGGTCTACCCTAAAGCAAAGGCCACCCACATGCTAAGAGCTCCAGTCAACTTATTATACCGACTCTTAATATGAGCGCCCGATCAGAAACCACCACTCCCCGGATTCCTCCCTAACATCAACAATGAACCCAAGCCCACAGAAAAGGGAAAAAGCACCAGGAAGAAAACAACACAAGAAACAAAAAAGATTTTTTAACTGTCGCTAATATTTCCTCAGCAATATAAGAATTTATCATTTTAGACCTAGCCGAGTAGCTTAGTTGGTGAGAGTATTGTTCCAATAGCCAAGGTTGCAGGTTCAATCCCAGGTCAGAGCACATACAAGAAGCAACCAGTGAATGCATAAACAAATAAAACAACAAACTGATGTTTCTCTCTCCCTCTTTCCCTTGCTCCCTCTCCCTGTCTGTAAAAAATTAATTAATTAAATTTAAATTTTAAAAACTGATTGATCTCAGAGAGAGAAAGAGGGAGGAAGGGAAAGAGAGAAGGGGGGGGGGGAGACATTGATATGAGAACGAAACATTGATCAGTTGCCTCCTATATGTACCCAACTAGAGATTGAGCCCACAACACGGGTATGTGCCCGACGGGAATTGAAGCTGCCAACTTCTGTACAGGATAATGCTCCAACCAACTGAGCCACATCAGGGCCAGAGCAAAGAAAAGATCATTTTAATCAATAAAACAAGAGTTGGATGATTTTTCAAAGGAACATTCAGACAATTAAAAAGACAGTATAAGTGAAAAGCTCAACAGAAAGGTAGAAAGATAAGGGAAATTGAGATGTAGTAAATACATGGGTGGGCAAAAGTAGGTTTGAACTCAACCGCCTTAGGAGGCAGTGGGGCTACCCAAGCAGGTCACTGAAATTCAGGTTTATTTACTGATTTTCAAAGACTACATGAATGTGTAAAATCATGAAGGCCAGCCATTGGAGCACTCAAGAGATTGCACCTAAGTGCACTGTGCCATTCTTTTGGGTTAATAAAGCTATTATAATAATCATAACCGGTATATCTTTTTCCACATAAACAACTGTAAACCTTCTTTTGCCTGCCCCTGTATACTAGTATATAAGGAAATTCCCTAAGAAGTAGAGGGGGGAAAAAGAAAAGTATAGAAAGTAGGGACATACACATATAGATGAAAAAGACCCCATCATAGCAAGTCTCCTACAAAGGATTCAGATTTAGAATAGTTTAGGGCTCTAATAGCATAATAAGAATAGAATGGAGCAAACTCTTCAAGACTCTTAAGGAACATTATTTCCTACTGAGAATTTTCTATCTCACCACCAACCAATTGTCAAGACTATATTAAGGACATTTCAGCTGGAAAGCTTCACCTACAGTGTGGACTTTCCTAGGGTGCTAGAAAAAGATATGTGTCCCCCTCCTACCCCTACCCCCCAACAAAGGCTATAAACCAAGAAGAGAGAAGCCTGGTTTCCAGAAATAGGGAGCTCAGAGGGAAATGAAGGGAATGCCCAAAAAGGTGGGGAGGAGCGATCCCAAGATGTAGGAAGGGCAGCCAGAACAAATTAGAGGCCATCAAGTGGCTCCAAGAGAGATTTCTTCAAGAAGAAACTAATGGAATCGTCATGCATCTGAAATGCAATAGAGAAGTGGAGGTTGAAATAGAAATGATGAATTTGAGTTTTGTAAGAATTTGAGTCTGAGAAAAGTTAACAGGAAGAAACAAAATGGGTATTAAAACAAGAGAAAATGAAAAATCATGCAGGAAAGAAGTAATCATTCTTCACCATATGGCTCAATGAGCAAGATTTATATAGTCATGCTAATGCCAAGTATAACTATTAGGCAAGGATAGAAATTCAGAAAGTCAGCATGTTTGTGGGACTGGGAGGAGACTCAAAGAGTAAATTATCTCCTTTCATGATGGAAAGTCAAGAAATAATGCCTAAACTTAAAAAAATACACCAATAAATAGCATTACATATACAAGTAAATACAAGGATCAAGTAAAAGAGCTACAATGGTTTGGAGAGAGAGAATAGGGGATTGTTGTAGTTCTTAACTTTTAAAAAACTGCATCTATATTTAGAGCTCCAATAAAAATAGCAAAAAGCATATTTATCTGGTTACGTTACAGTTGCTCTTTTCATTTCATGTGTTTGATTTCCTTCTGATTACTCACATTAAACATACTTATTTTACAGATTTTGTTAGATGATTCTCTCACACTGAATTTGGGTTCTGACTGGATGACTCTCAGCTCGCCTTTTCTCAAGAGCTCTCTCACGTTGGACTGTGAGCTCATCTCTCAGGGAGCTGCACCCGGGGGCACCTGCTGGGCCACAGCGAGGTTGTGCATGTGTTTCTTTCAGTTGCTCCAGGGGTATTTCCAACCTCAAACCACATGCACATTAACATCTCAGCTTGAGGATTCCTAGGTCACATGGCTAGTGTAAACTCATAAAGTGGGTGCCGTGGTGTCTCCTACATCCTCCACCTGGACCTGGGCATTCACTCCCCCAGCTGCCAGGAGTGAGGGTGCTGATGGCTCACAGTTCACCCCTCTACCGGAACTGCTCTCTGCTGAGGGAAGCTTCCTCTCCATGGGACAGCCCACATGAATGATGGCTTTAGCCCCCTTGCGTCATTCAATTGGACAATTCTAAAGGGCTACCCCAGCCTCCAGCTCCCTACAGGACAAGCCTCCTAGTCAACGGCACTGAAGTTCAACTATCCCTTTGCCCCGTCCTGCTTCCCTTGCTTCCTTTCATGGATTATTCCCGAGAGTTTCCCCCGATAAACCTCTTGCAGTAAATTTCAGAGTCTCAGGGTCTACTTTCCAAGGAAAACAACCTATGAAAATTCCAAACACAAATTTATGTAGAGTCAGTCTCGTGGTTGTGAATTCTAGTGGAAGGTCCCTACCCTCACTCCACACAGCTATGCTAAGGCAGACAAGCTTCCCCACCCTCCCCTGGTCCAGTGGGTGGGTTTATTCTGGTCCACCCATCCATGAACGGTGAAGTCCTCTAGTGAATTTACCTCATTCTGAGATCTTAGCCTCCCGCACCTGCCTGGCACTGGCCAAGGCCATTGCCATGGCCTGAACTGTGCTCCCTACAAAATGCATGTGTTGAAGGCCTAACCCCAGTACCTCAGAATGTGACTGCATGTGGAGATGGAGTTTTTAAAGAGGTCATATTGGTGGGCCCTAATCCAATAGGACTAGTGTCCTTATAAGAAGAGATTAGGATACAGACACACAGAAGGAAAACCATGTGAAGACGAGGAGCAGATGGCCATCTACCAGCCAAGGGGAGAGGCCTCAGAGTGAAACCAGTCCTGATGACACCTTCAACTGGACCCCAACCTGGAAATGAACTTCTGTTGTCTAAGCCCTCCAGTCCGTGGTGCTTTGTTATGTGCACTCGGAGCACACCAGCCACCATCCTTCCCTGTGTGGACATCATAATCCAGGCCCCTCCTACTGACACCAGCCCCCTCCCCCTTCTCCTCTACTCCTTACCTTCTACCCCATGCTCCCATCCTGGGCAGTTCTAGCTTCTGCGTTCATCTAATAGCTCTGATTTTCAGCTCATTCTTTGGGATGAATGAGGTGACAGAGGCTACCAGTGACTGCGTTCTCTCCTATCTCTAACCATTCAATGATGTCCTTTCTCATGCACCCCGATGTGTGCGATTGGGGGGAGGGTCCACAGGTTATCTACCTACCCTCTGCCCTGTCTGTCATCTGCTCTGACATCTCTGGAGTTCACCTTCCCACCAGACCTGAGCTCTCCAAGGGTGTGAATGGATTGTTCCACTTCCTGATGCCCTGCGGTACCAGGCACAGCTGCCTGGCCTTTACCAACAGGCACTCACTAACAATTGGATGAGCAAGTCACAAGCTGGAAGAAAGGGCTGGCCCACAGGCAAGGAAGACAATGAAAAGTGAGAAACAGGTTCCTTTAAGGAGGGGAAAGGACTCTCCCCCTCTCTCTGGCTTCATCTGTTACTTTCAAATCTCAGTGCCCCTACCTTGCAGCCCTCGGGACAGGGCACCAGAAAATAACCTCCTGGAAAAGAGCAGCTGCTCCAGAAATCTGCCTTGCAGAGGCAATTCCCACAGGGTCCAACCATTACGGGCCTGGAACACCAGCAGCGCAGAAAACCCCTTCTTGTCCCACTGGCTAACGAATACAATTGGAAAGAGATACTGCGATAAGAGAAGGCCTCAGGAATTTCCAACCATTACGGGCCTGGAACACCAGCAGCGCAGAAAACCCCTTCTTGTCCCACTGGCTAACGAATACAATTGGAAAGAGATACTGCGATAAGAGAAGGCCTCAGGAATTTCCTGCAGAGCGTTAGCAGACCCCAGGGGCACACGGGGAGGGGCCAGGACCCGCCAGGCCTCATGAGATGAGTCCAGCTGAGGCCCACTGCCGAGCTTGAGAGTCACCACTCTGGCTGTGTGACAAGGACACCCCTGTGCTAAGGCAGCCTGGCCACACGTTTAATTAAATGCTGTGTGCAGAATGCAGGGGAAGGGAGGCAGACACACAGGCAGCTGCGGAGACCCCGCCTCCACTCCCTCTAGAAACAGCAGCGCATTGTAAGGGTAAGACTCCGAAAGATGTGATCTCCTGCCAGAGCCAAGCTCCTCTCAGCCTTGTTTACTGTGCTTTTCCTGGTAACCTCCTGTAACTGACTCCCCATCCCACATCTTTAGTCTTTAGCTGAAGGTGATATTAAAAGTGATGGCTTCCAAGTTACTCAGGCTTGCTGTGTTTCTCCCATGTATACAGGAGGTATACATGCTATTAAATATTCATTTATTTGTTTTTCTCCTGCTAATCTGTCTTATGTCAGTTTGATTATTAGACCAGCCAGAAGAACCTTGAAGGGTAAAGGAAAAATATTCCTCTGCCACACACTCATTCAAACCTCAACATGAGCTGGAATGCATTTTCCTAAATCATTCTAACAAAGACATTAATGATATTAAAATTCTGAGTTTTGAAACAGAACTTGTGTTCCCTTTCTAGCTTCATTATTAAAACAGATGTTTAAAAGGTTTGTTCATAACAGAATTGTCATTTTCTGTGCTCCTACCAATTACAAACAGAGGCAATTTTAAAACCAAACTAGGGATCTCTCTGAAATATTCAATATGTATTCCCATCAGCATTTGGACAGGTCCATGCTGCAGTCTTTTTGCAGCAAGGGTTCAGGAATCTGGAGAAGGGACTGATGCATAAATGGATACACTAGGCAAGAAATATAGATTTAGAAGGCATGGGGAGCCAGGCAGAGGCCTCACCCTCTAGTGAAGTGGGCTCTCTGAATGTCTGAACCCCTGGCCTTTTATTCATATACTACAGGCCCAGTGCACAAAAAATTTGTGTTATGAACAAACCTTTTAAACATCTGTTTTAATAATGAAGCTAGAAAGGGAACACAAGTTCTGTTTCAAAACTCAGAATTTTAATATTAATGTCTTTGTTAGAATGATTTAGGTCCCTCTGCCTGGCCTGTGCCCTCTCGCAGTCTGGGACCCCTTGAGGGATGTCCACCTGCTGGTTTAGGCCCACTCCCAGGCAATCGGGCCTAAGATGGCAGTCAGATGTCCCTCTGGCAGCCCAGGAGCCCTCAGGGGATGTCCACTTTCCAGCAGGGAGCAGGCCTAAGCTGCAGTCGGATATCCTTAACGCTGCTGAGGAGGCAGGAGAGGCTCCCACAACCACCACTGTACTGGCAGCCATCAACCTGGCTTGTGGCTGAGCAGAGCTTCCCCTGTGGGAGTGCCCTGACCACCCGGGGCAGCTCCTGCATTAAGCATCTGCCCCCTGGTGGTCAGTGTGTGTCATAGTGACCAGTCATTCCCAGTTGTTCTGCTGTTAGGGTCAATTTGCATATTACCCTTTTATTACATAGGATTATATAGGATAGAGGCCTGGTGCATGGGTGGGGGCCAGCTGGTTTGCCCTGAAGGGTGTCCCAGATCAGCGTGGGGTTCCCGCTGGGATGCCTGGTCAGCCTGGGTAAGGAGCTGATGGCTGTTTGCAGGCTGGCCACAGCCTCTTCAAGGTGAGTGTCCCCTCCCCTGGGGTGCCTGGCCAGCCTGTTTGAGGGGCTGATGGTTGTTTGCAGGCTGGCCACAGCTCGCATTGACCCAACGTCCCAGTGAGGCTGGCTGGAATCAAGTTTCTGGGGTTTATTTATCTTCTATAATTGAAACATTTTTGTCTTGAGTGGAGGCTACAGCCGGCCTAGGTAGGCAGTTTCCTCCATTGCTGGTGCAACAGAAGCCTCCTGTTTGCTCTAACTCTGTGGCTGCCAGCCGCCCTATTGGCTGGGTTAGTTTGCATACAATAGCTCTGATTGACTGGTGGGTGTGGTTTGGTTGGTGGGCATGGCTTAGGTATAACAGAGGATCAATTTGCATATTACTCTTTTATTAGATTAGATTTTGCCTTTTAGCAAAGCAAACACACATATCAAAGGTAAAATTTGGTAAACAGTAAAAGATTATCAGGTTAGGGGAATTGCCTTCCACTGTTCAGCCAGCAACAGATAATAATATGCAGATTTTCAGTCCTGCTGAATATAGAAATCCATCAGCCTTCTGATGAACTTCTCACATTTATGACCTGCTGGTCTTAGCCTCCAGCAGGTCCAAAATCATGATATTACAAGTAATATCAAAAACAGTTCACATTCCTTTCAAAGAACATATTCCTTTCAAAATACTTCCAAATCACAAACTTTGATAGTTCACCTAATTTTTCAAACTACACCAGACACATGAATGTCAACATATATAACTGATTTAGCACAGAGAAGTCAGTAATACTGACCGAAGTTAGTTTTATCCTTAGGTCTTTTAGAAGATACTAATTTGAAGGAACAGGATACCTGATTACCTTGAAACTTATACAGAGTGAAGAGAAACAGTCTTTATTTGCAATGTAGACACTATGTTAAAATATGAAATCTTTCTAGCTGACTGAAAAAAATGAGGCATCCCAAAACTTACACATATCCATAACCCTCATTCCCAAACATGCAAGAGACAACAGCATTTCTTCAGAAGATGCTCAGTTTCTAGGATTGAAGAGAAATGGCCGGTGAGACGATAAAGACAGGCATTCTGACTGATCCCAGCAGTTACAGCTCTGAGATGTGGTACCACCCCTGGCGAGAGAATGGCCATAAGGAGGATCCAGTTGTCTCAGGGATATTTCAATGGTTTAGAAAATAAATGAGATCTAAGCCTGGTGTTAAAACCACGCTTATAATTTTGATATGATTTATAGCCTTAGATTTAAAAATTATTTTTTCCTCTGCACATTTCACAGACCTTAGTCTTTCCCCTTGAAAATCACTAACGCCTGAGACAAAACTGACCAAAGTTAGTTTTATGGTTCCAAGGTTTGAGCCTCTGCCAGCTCCTGAGACCTAAGGTGAAAGGACCCCCTCAGCTACCTCTCCACCAAACCAGACACAGGGGCAGGGAAGCTGACCCCAGAGCTGTCCTCAAGACCTGAAGAAATTGTTTACTACCCTTACCTCACCTTAGACCAATCCGCTCCTAACATGTCCCCTGACCCCCAATCCATAGTGCCCTATGATTTTGTCCTATATAACCTATTAGTTACTGGCCATCCGGGAGCCAGGTCTTTTAGAGCTCAAGTATGGTGAGCCAGCACGGCCGTGGCACACTCAGTCCCAGGATGCCTCATGTGCCACGCCAGCTCAGCCTGGTTCAGTGACCTTCAGTGGGGGTGGTGAAAGGCTTAGAAAAGACAGACAAGAGAATGAAAGCTGGGTCTCGGTGGGATGCTGCCCCTCTGATGGACAGCGCCAACGCCCACAAGCCGTGTCTTTATTTTATAGCAGATGCCACGAGGCAAAGTAGGGGTGTGAACAAGATGTTTACATCATTCTCATTGGTTTCAATCCGACTCCACTACATACACCTGAACTCTATCAAGCCCACATCACTCAGGCACATGGGGCCACGCTTTCGGACCACAGGCTCAAGCTCACAACTACAGCTGTTGGCTGTAATTGTGCTGGGAGGGCTCTGCCATCCAAGCTGGGACTTGCACGTGGCAATGAGAGGACTGTGCCCTCTCATCAGTCCAAGGCTTGAAACTGTCCAAAACACTGTAGCCACACCCCACACACAAACTCACCTAACTCCAGATTACTGTGCTTAACTACTTCGATACATGTCCCAATCCTAATAAAGTCCTTCCTCCACTCTAAACTTGCTCATTCATCATCTTTTGACCATGCACACAGGCAAATGGACTCACACACTGGGGTCTGATAACAGTATCTACACAAAACTTTCAAGTTTATTCCTAAGAAATTTTTTCTAAATTATTTTCCTTCCACCTAAGACCGTTCTTAAATATATCTCAGTTAACTCATTTAACAGTCTTGAGTACTGCATGCTTTTCCAGCCCTCAAGGAGATTGGTAAACCACGCAGCAGTGGCAACAAGTCGTAGTGATAATCATGATCTCTTCACCACGATTACCAGTCCTGCCAGCACAGGCTCGCACGGGCACTCTCTCCAAAGACTTTTCTGGCGTCTCAAACATGGGCATATCGGGAGGCTGTAGCAATTCTCTTTGAAAATATTAACTGAGTCAGTCTGACCATTTCATCTCATCCCATCTCTCTGTCAACCACCTCCTGGAAGAATAAGACTGGGGCGCCTTCTGACACTTAAAGAATACACTTGCTATTTCTGAAACATAAAATTTTCATTTAGATTGTAATTTAAACATAACTTCACAAGTCAACTTACATTGCTTAATCCCTACTGATTTTCTTTCCATTTGAAACTATGGAAAGGATTGTTCGAAAGTGCGTCAACATGTACAAGAAGCTTTAGAAAGGATTTTAAATATTTGATATTATTCATACATTTAGGAAACTAAAGGATAAAACCAACAACGCTAACAACACAACCAGAGACCACCCTGAGGGTTTTAAATATGAAACACACACAAAATATAGCTACGCCAGACAGATGGGGTAAGGAAGCTACCTGGGGAGGCTGCCAACATGACTGTGCTTCCAATGTCTGGCCCCTCTTTGTTCTCCTCCTGTTATTACTATTAATACCTAACTAATGACAACAATCACAAATGTACTACAGAAAACAACTAAGATCATGACATTATTATACGCCAATGCCAACAATTTAGAGGCAAGATGTTAGAGTATTTGACTTAAATACAATGGACAAAACAAGGGGGCACATACTACATCTAGTAAGCTCAGGGAAGGCCTGCATATAGGGCTTACAAACTCAGAGAACATAAAAAATCTAATCTAATAAAAGAGTAATATGCAAATTAACCCTCACTCCGTTACACTTACAAGCCACACCCACAAACCAATCAGGAGCAAATATGTAAATTAACTCAACTAAGTTGGCGACAGTCACAGAGCTGGAGTTGCCTCAGGCAATGGAGGAAGCCAGGGCCTTGTGGACCCTGAGCTCTACTTAAGGCTACAAAGTTTCAATTATAGAAGATAAACAAACCCCAGATACCTGCCGGGCTGGGGGGCTTGGCAAACCTGCAAACAGCCATCAGCCCCTCACCCAGGCTGGACAGGCATGCCAGCAGGTGGACATCCCCTAAGGGGTCCCAGACTGTGAGAGGGCACAGGCCAGGCTGAGGGACCTCCCCGCCTCCCTGAGTGCACAAATTTTTGTGCACCAGGCCTCTAGTTCCTAAATAAAAGCTAGTCACTGCGGTAATAATGTCCGAGGCCCTTGACAAAGGTCAGTCTTTACCTTAAGTGAGCCTATTGTCTTTTTTGCATTTAAGATAACATATCTTTGAAATGTCAGAGTAATCCCTTTTTTCCAGACCCCCCAGAGGCACCCACAACACCAGAGCAGAGAGGACAGAACCCCTCATTGTTCTCTTGTTGCCCACATACCACCTCTATGTTATGTTAACTACTCTGTATCCACCAATGTGTGTGCCTCTTGGGTTACTCTTTATTCATCTCAGATATTTCCCCATTGTGTATCCCCCCACCTCCCTAATCTACCACCAATGAATTTCATCTACCTCGCCCCACCATTACCTGCCTCCTTTGATTCTAATATCTTATATAATAAAAGCTTAATATGTTAAGTGTCTGGTTGTCTGGTCGGCCATTCAATCAATCAAAGCATAATATGCTAATGATATGCTAAAGCTGTTCAACCGCTCACTATGACATGCACTGACCACCAGGGGGCAGATGCTCTGGTTCGACTGGTAAGTTAGCTTGCTGCTGGGGTCCAACTGATCAGGACTGAGCTGGAGCCTTCCTGTAGTCTCTCCCTGGCTAGCCAACCTCCTACATCTCTCCTCATCCCAATTGTGCACCAGTGGGGTCCCTCAGCCTGGCCTTACCCTCTCTCAATCCAAGACCCTTTAGGAGATGTCAGAGAGCTGGTTTCAGCCAGATCACACAGGCCAGGACAAGGGACCCCACTGGTGCACGAATTTGTGCACCAGGCCTCTAGTATAAAATAATTTGTAAAACTGCTTCAAGGCATGTTCTCAATCCCTTGAGATTCTGCTTCCTGGCAATTGTTTTCAGATTGGCTCAAATAACTTTTATAAGACTTTTTCTTGTCAACAATACTTGCTACAACAAAAAGGTAAAATCATTCTAAAAAGAAAAAAAAACTTTTACAAAGCAACATTCTAATTCCATATGTATTATGCAATAGTCTTTTCCTAATTAAAGGAAATGGAACAAAATTTTCAAGATAACCCAGCTGACCAGGCATAACATGTGAAACCAAAATTTCCTCATAATTGTTCCCTATTATGAGATTAAGTACATCAAATGTAGTATTATTCTCCCAAAGGAAGGACTTACTCAATATATCTTCACATTCAGGTCCCCATTCAAACACCCACACCATAAAATGGTAACAGCTCTATTAGGCATAGGGACACATCTGAATGACTGTTATTCTGTTTGCAAGCCACCTCTCTTCATTCCATCCCTCTTTCCTTACATATGTTAATTACGGTGTCTGATGGAGCCTGCCAACAGCCACCACAACCAAATTATCCTCTAGGGACCTCAATCGGGCTTGTTATTCTTGTTTCAGCAGGAAAAAAGGAGGAGAGGAAGAAGCAGCTATTTTCAGGAATTATAATTCCTCTTGATTAGATTTCTGGCTCGCAGCTAAATGTTTATACCCTGAAATGCCTTACCCGCTGCTTCTAAATGTTTGGCTTTTATTGAGAGCCAAAATATGGCACCTACAATGTTTCTAATATAAATTGCTTCCAGTAATATATGTCTAGTTTTGCCGGGAGCATTTGGTCAAATTCTAATATGCCCTCTAGGGAGCCAACACCAACTTCCAGCAGCAGGTCTAACTGTGCAAAATAGAATTTCAAACAACACAGAGCCCTATCTGGAAGCAGAGGACACAGTCCTTTTCTCTCCTACTCTGAGGGTTGTCACATGATTCACTTTGTATACTTATCACTCAGAATATAGATCTTTCTAAAAAGGCAATGAACTAATCACAAAATGCATACCTCCCCCCGCCCCCCAGCATTAAAAAAACACTGGTTTCTACCAGGGTTGAGCTGAAGCTGAATGTCATAGCTTATGCTTGTGAATCATTGCCCGATCAATAAGAATAAGTAGCAGTGCACATTTCCAAAGGCTGCAAATGTCAACTGAGAAGCATGTCAGAGGCTTCCTAACCTGCCAGGCAGGACTCTCCAGAGGTGGAAAGTATGTAATTGTCTTCATTTTTCTTGACTGTAATCAATGTTTTTGTTTCTGTGGCCACTGAAAGCATGAAAGAAGGTCCATTCGTTTTCCTTTCATAAAAATGTGTGCCCATGATTTTATCCCAAACCTTACGCAGATATAACCGGGGAGAAAGGAGAGGATGTACCGCAATTTGCACTCATGGGATTGCATTAGCTCAAAATATGAATCTCAAGGATACACACTTGACACATCAGCCCAAGCTGCAGGCAGCCACCAGGAGAATAGTTCCCTGTCCGGCTGGCAGCTGGAATCGATTTCCACAAACCTACAACGGAGGAGAGCAAGCCTCCATTCCTTCTTCTTCACCACATCTTCCCTCCTCGAGGAGAGAGGCCATTTTACTAATTTATAAGCACCTTGATGATCCAACCACCCCCCAAAAATGTACTCATGAATAATAGTCAACTAAATGCAAAACCGCACCCACTGGAATCAGTGAATGGAACAGGCAACCGGCACATCACTGATGGGCAAGGCTCCCGCTACTCACTGAAGGCAGCCACGGCCAGGGCCAACGTCACGACGATGGAGAACCAGGAGACCCACAAGGCCTTCTTCCTGTAGTTCTGGGCTTCATGAGGTTTCAGTCGGGTGCTGCTTTCTAGTAAGCCTGACAGAGAGAAGGCGAAAAGGAAGTTAGGCGTTTCCTTATTCAGAAACCCACAGCCAAAGCTACACTTTCTTATACACTATCTTGTCTTGGTTGCAAAGAAAACCAAATTCTCAGTCAAGTATTTGACATAAAAGGAGTTTATGACACCATCTCCGGCTAGACCACTGCTCACGTAGCTCTCACAGGCAGGGCAGCCTCACCACCAAGCTCCAAAAGATTAAGAAATTGATAGTCAAAGCTTAGGCACTGTTTATAAACTAGTGTACAGTGTGCAACATATCACATGTATGCATCATGCAAACGGCATCATCTTACTAGACTTAGTGAGTGGGCACCACACTAAGGCTCTAGTTGTCAAAAAATAACACAAAAAAACTGTCCTGTTAAAAATTATAGTGAGGACCCTGTTAAAATGTCTCAGTTCCATTTACTTGCCAGAGTCAAGCACCCTGAACAAGTCCTAAACAAAACAAGAGGAAATATCAAGAGGTTGCTCAGGGAGCCCAGCTTATAGCTCAGAGATTCTGAAATAATTGAAACCTGTGAGTTACATCAGATCAAAAGGTAAATAAGATTGCTAAAGGGAGGTTTAACCACAATCTCCATCATCTCACAGTAAGTACCTCCCAAAACCTTTCTGAACAAATGAATGCGCTTGGATGGAAAACAGAAAAACCTCTCTTACGAAATTCTACCCCAGGAACAAAGGATTTCAAAGTAAAATCCCTTTGTCTACTTCTTTCTGTCCCTTTGTCTGCAACCTCTCCAGCTGCCAAAAACACTCCATTCTCATCTTCAGCTATAATCACCCTGTGTCCAGTTAAAGCCACAACCTAGAAAGAGCACATCCCACACACTCCCAATAATTTATTTCCCTTTTCCCAAATGATATAAAAATCTTCCTTTCATCTTGGCAGATTGATTTTTAGAAGGAAGCTGTAATATTTAAATAATGATTCAAATAAGCAGTTAATTTGCTGGGTATTTTGACAGCAACCATCTCAAGAGATTTATCTACTGGGGGTAAAAGCAAGTAGATTTAATGTTCTAAGAGAAACACAATGATCGGCGTTTTCTATCCTGCCACATGGCATTTTCCAAAGTCAGCGGTTTCCAACAATATGATTGACCATGTAGACCAATCTACATGCCTCGCCCCTCGGGGGGCCAGCACGGCCATGAAGGGGTTTGGGATCACAGCCCACATAGGCTAGACTGCCCTGCTAAGGGGAGGCATGTCCACTTAACAGTAGGACGGGGGTTCTTCCTCTGATCTGATCCTGTGTGTACCTCCCCCATGAGATTTTTTTAAATTAAAAAACCACAGTAAACGCACTGGGAAGACTGTCCATGAAGGGAGGGACTTCCCCATTTCTATCCAACCTTGGTTATTTCCTACTAGTTTTCCTCTCTAAAAATATAGCCAATGCCAAGAACGGAACACTTTCTACTCCTCAAAGGGACATGGAGTATAATTACCTACAAAGACCCAGCTCATAAATGGCCTGCACACAGATGCCTCTCTTTCTGTTCCCACATTGGCTGCATGTACACTTCAAAGCCATGGAGATGTGATAAGAATTTCTGTTTTCAGGAAGCTGTGCTCCAAAGTAGGAAAAAAGGCAGCACAGCCTCGAGAAGCCAGACAGGCTCAGGCAGTTGGCCTCTGGAGTCAGGTTTCTAATCTCGCTCCAGTTTCACATATTTGCAATCTGGGCCAGGCATTAGTAAGCATAAGGTTGTATTAATGAAGGACTGTATTATTATTTAAGGGGGGGGAGGAGGGGGATACAAATCTATATGGGGAGGTTGAAGCTATCAGTGCTTCCGTGCTAGTATGAAGTAGTTCCAATTGCTTTCTCCTAGAGTTAGTCATGCTTGGATTCTCTCAGGGGGAAATTCATTGGCTGGGAAGGTAGTGGGAAATGCTGGCCCCAAGGCTTGGAGCAGAACCATGGGAAAACACTTATGGAGAGAAGAGTGGATATTAAAAGGGAGAGAGTGAAAACATCTAAGACAAATGTGGCCTATATTTTGTGTATTTAGTCCCTAAAGGTCTCAGACCACAGAGCTCTTGCTCCCTGAACTACAAGACTCAGCCAAATGGCACTGCAGTGACTGATACTGCGAGCTAGCTAGGTTTCTGGAGCCAGCCCACATCACTAGGAGGAAAATGCCTCCAAATTCCCTAAACACGAGATTATAAAGAAGCCTCTGATCTGAGTTAGAAGCAGTCTGCAACAGGGTGCTGATGGCTCAGGAGAAAGCTAGGACAAGAGAGAAAGCCAAACATGGGTACACGTCCAGGGTACCCAACCCTCACACGCCTTACGTGGGCCTCAAAGCACGCAAGCCAGGCATGATGGAGAGATGCACAGCAGGCAATTGCTAAGGCTCCTTTCTCCCCAAATCCTCTCACTGTCAGGAAGAAGGAGCAACAACCATTCCCAAGGGATGCAAAAATCAACATTGGAAAGATGGGGTCCCATAAGGAAAATATGATAAACCTGCTCAGTAACCTTTCTGATTTATTTAATAAAGACGATTCAGTCGTCATTGACCCTTTGCTGTCAGGAATAGGTTAAACAAAAGAAGGTCACACTTTCAGCGTTCCATGCCAGAAAGCACTGGGTCTTTGGGAGACAGGGGTTCGTCCTAACAGAGAGGCTGTGTGTGGTATGCAAAGCTTTCACAAAGTAACAGTTTGTGAACAGTGAATGCTTTCATGCTATGAGATAATGAAAAATGAAATTCAGTAGGCCAGTGGAAAATAACCTTAAGAGCAAATTCAGATGTGCTTTCTACACTTGAGCATGAACTACAAAATGATGCTAAGTATCCACTCACCCTAGCACTTTCTGCCCTCCCATCATTTTGTGGGATGGGGAGAACTAGGCCAGCCAGCTCTTGCTGACGACCTGCAATGCTACAAAAATAAACTCAGCTCAGAGCTGTCTTTCTTCACTACCAGATTTGTAAATACTACCAGGTTCCTTGCAGCGGGAAAGGTAATCAACACCACCTATAACAAAACTGACAGGTCCCGTTGGGTGCTGGGTGCCTGTCACCCAACATCAACTCAAAAATAACAGCCAGTCATGTGAGAATCCCACCAGAAACTACCACAAGGTAGTGCATCCGGGTGCCGAGCTCCGTGTTAACTGGGTGCCGAGCTCCGTGCAAGCGGAGCGGCTCCAGCTCTCGCCGCGCCTGTGCTCAGGGAACTGCCGTTTCTGTGTCAGTCTATTTCACCGGCTTACGGTTTCAAATTTCTAACCGGGAAGAAAGATCGTGCATCTGCACACTAAACCCGAATAAAAATGTACAGGAGATACTAAGAATAGAACAGAAACCTGCTAAGACTGAAATATAAAAACCCGCCATAGCCAACAAAAATCAGGCGTCCAAGAAAACGGGTGCAAGTGGCGAGGAGCCGGCTGCCCGCGAAGGGCCTGGCGGCGGGAATCCCGCTTCGGCCACGGGCTGGTTGTCACAGAACCACGGGATCCTTTTGAGGGGGTCGATTTGGACTTGGGTTCGGTCACAAGCAGAAAAAAAAAATACAGGCGTAGCTCAGAACCGGGCTTCGAGCGGAAAGAAACGAGGGAGGGAGAGAGAGAAGGATGCAGGAGACGCGGGAATGCACAGGGGCGTCTCTCCCGTTTCGTGCGGGCAACTCCAAGGGGCCTGGCTGTCCGTGGGGAGACGGGGTTTGGCTCCCGGCCAGGGGCCTGGGGGAGGTCCGGGGCCAGTGCCCTTGGGAGCTACTCCGAAGGAGGTGAGGACGGCGCTCTGGGAACCACCAGGTTTTGGCGCATTAGTCCAGGTGAGGTTGGCAGCCCAAACTCAGGTGCCACATCCTCTGCCCTCACTACGGGACACCCCCCGGTAAACAGGGCCCCCGGTAAATGAAGGTCGGGGCCTCCCGACTTCCCTTGGCCCGGGCGGGCGGCCCGGCGGCCGCAAGGGACTCTCCAGGCTCGCCCCGCAGAGGGAAGTGATCCCGGAGCCGGCGCGGGTGCCCCCCGGCTGGGAGGGGCTGCCGTCTCCGGGGTGCACTCAGCTCCAAACGCACAACACCGCCCCCCACAAACTTTCCCGGGGGGCGCCAAGGGGCAGGGGCTGAGGCCGGCGGAGTGGAGGGCGCGGGCTCCTGCGGGATTGCCCCTGGAGGCAGCTGGTCCTCGGGTTCCGCGGCGGCACCGCCCGCGGGAGGTGGGGCTGCTGTTCTCCGCGCCCAGCCCAGCCCGGGAGCGGAGACGGGGAGCGGGGAGCGGGGAGCTGCGGGCTCGCTGCCCGGCCCGGGGACAGGGGCCGGGCGGCGCGCTCACCTCGGTCCTCCAGCCCGTCGTTGGACTGGCCGCTCTGGCTGATGCGGAGCTGCTGCCCCTCCTCGGGCTGCGGCGGCTCGCGCGCTGGGGGGCTCAGCGGGCCTGGGGCAGCGGCCAAGGGTGCGTGGCCCCGGGTCCGTGGCGGGGCTACGGGGCCCGGGGGGCTGCGGCGCTCGCTGCCCGCTGCCGTCTCCATGGCGCGGGGCTGCGGATCCCAGAGGCGACGATGAGAGCGGCGGGGATTCTGGTCAGAAGTGCGGGGCTCGGAGGCTGTGAGTCGGCGGAGAGAGGGAGGGACGGACGGACGGACAGCGCCGCGAGTGGAGGTGCGCCGGCTGCAGGGGCGGGGGTGCCGGGAGCCGCGCGCCCGTGGCCGGGGCCGCGGAGTGGCTGCCGCGCTCCGCCCCCTGGGGCAGGTGCAGCGGCGGGGACCCGCCCCGAGGCCCCGCGGCCGAAGCCGCGCGCCGAGACCGTGTGCACGGACGCCCGGGAGCTACCGGGGCGCACCGGCCGGGCCCAGCGAGGGGGTGACGGAAGCCCGGCCGCACTCGCGCTGCGTGCCCGGAGGGGAACCCCCGGCCCAAGTTCCTCTGCCGTCCGGGAAGCCGGCGGCCGCGCTCGGGCTGGAGGGCGGGCAGCGCCCTAATTTGGCTTCTCTCCCCGCTGTACCCGCACGGGCGCCAGGGGCGGGGCTGAGTCTCTGCCGGGGCTGCCGCCCATCCTGGGAAAACCAGGTTCACCTGCCCCCGAGCCGTCGGCCGGGTTCCCCAGAGGCTTTGATCGCCCTCCCAGGTCCTCATTTCGACACCAACGTAAGGGGCCGAGCAGCCTCAGGTCACTAAGCTCTAGAAAATGTCTGGGTCCCAGGCCCCCCACGGAGACCATCCTGGGCCCTTTGTCCCAGCCAGGCCCCCCCATCCCCTAACCCCCTACCCTCGGCTGATTGTTTCCCTCTGAGTGTTCAAGTCTCGCCGGCCCTTGGGGATTCAAAGCCTGTCCCGCGCGGTGACCGTCGCCCCCACTGACCGCGCAGAGCTCAGAGCCGTGCGCCCTGCGGCCGGGTCCACGCCCGGGCGGGCCCCATGCCCGCTCCCCATCAGCCCCAGAGGTTCAGAGGCGGACAGGCCGTTTGTCAGACTTATCCTGAATTCAATAGTATCAACATCCAAATTAGAGTTCATTTTTAAATAGACATTTAAGTTTTAGATTTCGTCTTTAAATTCAATGAGCTTTAAAATGCCAAGTCCTTATTTAAAGTCTGCCTACTTTGGGGGGTAGGCACTCTGTTTTGTTTTTGTGTGTTTTTTTTAGAATAACCTTTTGCCTACGATTGAAATCGCATAGGATTTAAATGCCTTTGCGGTGTCACCGGTGGAAACGTCACTAGAAGAGGGAAGAGGATTTCGTTTTATGTTAGATTCCTGGGTAGGAATGCGAAGATTTGAGTTGACATTGGCAAACTCATTTGACCTATTTGATCACTAATTTCGTCGCTACAAACTGAAGGAGTTGGACTAGGTCATTTCATAGGCCCCTTCTTCCAGGAAAAGGAGGGAGGGAGGAAAGTAAGAAAGAAGGAAATTTTTTTAATGCTATGATTACTTGGATGAAAAATTCCACCTATGTACCTCCCAATCTTTGTTTTGTCCTTGAAGGTAGACAAACCTTCAGGTGTTTGCAGACACTCACACCTCCTTGCTCTCTCCCACACAGACTTCTTCCCTTCACGTTTCCCTCATTTGAGGCTTTCAAACATTTGAATCACCTGGGGAGTTTAAATGCCCAGGTCTCTCCCACTGCTGGAGATCCCACAGTGCCGGTGATGGAATTGGTCTGATCTGGAACCTGGGCATCAGTATTTTTTAAGCTCCCTCCCCCCTTTCTAAAGTTATCTGGGAAGCCTTTGTTTGGTTGGTTTGTTTAAATACTAACTCCTCGTTGCTTTGAGATTCTGATTAAGAAGATCTGAAATTCATTTATATCTCTGTCTGTCTCTCTCACTCACACACACACACACACACCCCAAGGTCTATCTGTGTTCTCTCAAAGGAGCAAGTATCTTTGTTCTTTCCTCTGGTTCTCAACTGGTTCCCTGGTCCAGCACATCCAGATGTGTACGTGCAGATGAACACCCAGGATTCTCGTTAAAATGCAGATTCTAACTCAGCAGATCTGGGTTGGAGGCTGAGAGTTCTCACAAACCTCCAGGCGCTGCTGACACTGTGGTCTGAAGGCCACACTTTGAGAAGTAAGAATCTGGGAGTTAATTACTATTCCTGGGATATATTTTCTCAAAAGTTCCAGATGCCCTGGTTCAATTCTTGTCTCCTCCAGAAAGATTTCTCTGACTCCAGCTCTTCCTGGGAGCTCCTTTTTGTGAACAGTAAATGTTTAATTATTCACGGCCTGTTCCACATATGAGGAAGTGATTGTGCTGCCTGCCTGATCTCATCTGCACTCACCCACATCTACCTGGACACCAAGGACACAATGTTCCCCCACACAATCTTTGCTGATTCACTGGGAGATGATATTAGCTTACATTCTTGGAGGACATAATGCGTGCCACGCATCTTACTAAGTGTTTTACATGTATTGTCTCCCTCACTCAACTACTATCTTCATTTATTACAAAGAAACCAAGGCAAGTCTCCTGTTAGCTCTTCTAGCACCGCAGCCCACACAGGTACTGCCCCCTAGAGGGCATTTTGGAAATTTGCAGTTGCTTTAATTGGTTACCACAAAGCTAGGAGGAAGGGGGGCGGGGCACTGGCGTGTAGTTGAGAGTGGACAGGGATGCAGGTCCCCTCTGCACAGGAATTCGCAGCACAATGACTGCTTGTGCCTCACATGGCTTTCATATGCGAGACTGGACACTTGGATCACTTAAAATGTGCTTCTAATTACATTAGAACTTTAATTCTGTTTTACATATAAGCACAAAATATTTTTGCACCATTTAAATACACACTGTTGTGGAACAAATGCAAAGAAAAAGAGTCTGGAGGCTTTGCTGGAAATGAATGATAAAAATTCACAAGAGTCTCAGGGTTTTCAAACTGGAAACATAGCTGAAGTCTTCTAAAGAAGAAAGGTTAGGGTTCTTAGAGTAAAAACTACATTCTTGAGAACCATCTGCCCTGCTTCTTAGCCTTAAGATTGGTTCAGAAAAGTTATCACTGAAATCTAGGCAGTCCGAAGGATGGATGCCAGGTGGTCTTAGGAGATGGGTGCCAGGTGTGTATCCAGGACTGAAAATTCAAAAGTTTAAAGTCCCAGACTAGTTAAAAGAAAAATAGAATCACTTCCTCATGCCTCAACCTACTTAATTTTTAGTAATTTAGCCACTTGACTATAGTGACTTTATTTTATTTCTTCACTCTCCTCCTTACTTCCTTCTTTTTGACCAGGATTTGTCTCTCAGAAAACATCATAAACCAAACAAAATGTTTTAACCCACATTGATGCAAAGGTGGCAATGCCTTCTTCGGGTCCATTATGTCCCTCAGAGAGGGGATATAGGCTAGAGACATGCTTTTCATAAATGAGTGTGTCATATGTGTGCCAATATTGAGGTTAAAGTATTAAGAAGGACCCATAAAGACATTATTATTACATACTAGCTTCAGAAAGCAGTCACAGTCTTGAGTATAAGTCAGTTCAGTAAACAGTTGTCTCTTATTTCAGGAGGTGATGCTGCAGATGCTCCCGCAGTTAGGTCTATGGTCTGTGATACAAGCAGTCGGGTGTTTAATAAGAGGCATCTCTTTGGAAACAAAAGAAAAACAATGGTAACAATTGAAGCAGACTTAATCCCAGTCTCTGAGTGCAGAAGACAGCCAATAGACTTCTAGGTGTCTGTCTCAGAGCATCTTCAGGTGAAGTGAAGGTGGACAGGGACAGTCTGATGGTTCTCCTGGTCTGCAGTTTGGATGTCACTGGTGATTTTTCTGTAGCCAGCACAAAGATTGTTCATACAAGAGCTGTTGTGGCGACTTCTCTGAAGTTTTTATCAGGTTGTCACACCGTAGCTTGCTTGGCACTGGGAAAGCATTTTAATTCTCAATGGTTTCAAGTCAAAGGATGGGAGAGAAATCAGAAACATTCGTTTGCAAAATCAGAGCCAGATGCTAGAGGAAACTGGAAGAATTCAGGATCCAATCCAGCTCCCAGGTAGGAACAAAACCTCAAAAGACAATGAACAGTACTGGAATCTAATATCCCCAAAGGAGTATTACTGACACAATCCTCCTCTAAAATCGCTCTCATTTTTACCAAAGATAGCCAAATTAAGAGTACTGTGCTTACAAAACAAGTCTTGTTTCAATAAACTTGGCCTGTTGTTTACGTGGGAGCCACAAGAATAGTAATTAACTATATACCTCTTTTAACTCTGCTTCGCTGTTTTTGTTTTGCTTGGGGTTTTTTTTCATAAAGAATTATCAGATTGAACTTTAAAAGGTCTTTCAAAACCAGAAAAGCCAAGGCAAGGACTTGCCATCAGACTTTGCCTGTGATACCTATAGATTTGGGTGAGTTCCTCTCGAGTCTCCCAAAATATTTTCAAATTCTTACACCTGACTGATAATGACTCCATTTTACTTCTTTACTGGATTTTCTGTAAATGCAACTACAATCCTATGCCTCATAACAATGAAGAACTTCATATATACCAGTGATCCCATAATACTATAGTGCAGCCGAAAATTTGATATCACCTAGTGACATCACAGCCATCTTAGCCCTTGTAATGCATCACACAAATATTTATCATTGTATTACAATTCCCTACAGTATTCAGTTCAGTGGCATACTGTACAGGTTTTTAGCCTAGGAGATATAGGGGAACAGAATTTGTTACCCCAAAATATGCCTACTTGGCATAAGGTTTATTTCAGGTTGGTTGACTTTAAGAAACAGCAGAAGCTCTATAAACCAAGTGGAAATTACCCTGTGTAAAAGATGTTTACATGTGTAAGTAAATCTCCAAGATAAATCATCCTGTACCAGCAAGAGGGGAATGACCATCCCTCTAGAAACTCAATGCAAAAGGCCATGACATACACCTGCAACCTGTTTCCTGTGCTTTTCCTGGTACTCTCCACAGCTGATTCCCCTAACATCTCCTTTTGTCTTTAGCTGGAGATTGTGACTTCACTCTTTTTGGCAAGTTATTCGGTGTTCCCAGACCTCTCCCAGGTGTACAGGAGATATACGCATTATTATTAAACTTTTGTTTGTTTTTCTCCTGTTAATCTGTCCTTATTACAGGGATGTCTCAGTTGAGAACACATAAGGTTATAGGGAATATCATGTTGCCTTCACTACAGAATGTCAATGTAGGAACATCCAGTCCTGTAAACAATTGTTATAAATTTTTATTTGAGTCAAACTAATGACAAATACTGATCTCAAATGATCCTGAGAATCGCAAAGTGCAGTTTCTTTTATGCACTAGAAATTAAGGAAGGGATAAATATAAGGAAGATTGTATGAAGATGGGAGAAAGCAACTGGGGATTAGATTCAGGGTAGTTAACAAGATTAAGTGCTCTTTTGAAGGTGGTTATCTTATTTCAAAGGTAAGTTAACCTAGTTGCAGAAGAACAATGGACAGGGCTTGCTTAAGGCAAAGATAAACTTTTTACCTCAGAAGTTGTAGGCCTGGGGTATGACCACTCACCAGGGCCTGACCAGTTAGGAATTTATGATCAGACTAGAGGCTCAGTGCACAAAAATTTGTGCACTCAGGGGTGGGGGAGGGTCCCCTCAGCCTGGCCTGTGCCCTCTTGCAGTCTGGAACCCCTCAGGGGATGTCCACCTGCTGGCTTAGCCCCGCTCCCAGGGGGATTGGGCCTAAGCTGGCAGTCAGACATCCCTCTGGCAGCCCAGGAGCTCTTGGGTGATGTCCACTTGCCTGTGGGAAGCAGGCCTAAGCTGCAGTCGGACATCCTTAGCACTGCTGAGGAGGCAGGAAAGGCTCCCACCACCACTGTTGTACTGGCAGCCATCAGCCTGGCTTGTGGCTGAGCAGAGCTCCCCCTGTGGGAGCACACTGACCACGAGGGGGCAGCTCCTGAATTGAGCATCTGTCCCTGGTGGTCATTGTGTGTCATAGTGACTAATCATTCCCAGTAGTTCTGCTGTTTGGGTCAATTTGCATATTACCCTTTTATTATATAGGACTAGGGGCCCGGTGCACAAAATTCGTGCACTGGGGGAGGGGTTCCTTAGCCCAGCCTGCCACCTCTCACATATTGGGAGCCCTCAAGGGGTGTCCTACTGATGGCTTAGACCCACTCCCTGCTCACCTTGGAGAGTGGGCCTAAGCCGCAGTCTGGCCTCCCTTTGTGGGAGGCGACCAGGCTAATCAGGGGAAGCCACCAGCCCCATCACCCAGCTGCTGGATATGTTTCCATTGATTTATAGAGAATGTGAAAGAGAAGGGAAAAATAGAGAGAAACATCAAAGTGAGAGGAACACTTTGATTGGTTGCCTTCTGCATATTCCCTGACTTGAGGAGCCTGCAACCTAGGTACATGCCCTTGGTCAGAATTGAACCCAGACCCTGCAGTCAGGAGGCTGAGGCATTATGCACTGAGCCAAACTGACTAGGGCAGGATATGACATTTCTTAGGCCTCCAACAGTGGACCCTCATTTTTTTTCTCCAGGATTGTGGTAGAAAAACCCTAGATCTCCTTTAGGGATTCTTATTACCCAAGATACTAAGAATGTTACCAGTGGCATATAGGGAGCTTAGCCAATGAGCAGTCAGAAAAGGTGTTTCCTCTGTAGTTTACTCTGATCACTGGCTCCACCCTTGCCCCTCCAATCCCAGCTCCACCCCTTCCCAGGCCTGTAAGCTCTGGCCGAGGATGGGCAGGGGACCCCAAAACCCCTCTGGTCGCCGGCTTCACAGAGCCCAGGCCTCTGCGATCACCAGCTCTGATTCTGACCCCTGCCATAGCTGGGTCTGCCCTTGCCCCATTGGCAGCATCTGGCCAAGGCTACAGGCCTGGACAGGGGACCCCCAGACTCCTGCTTTGCCAGCTCCACCGGTGCCCAGACCCCTGCAATCTCCAGCCTTTCCCCTGCCCAGGCCTGAGGCCTCTGGCCCGGCCTTATGCCTAGGTAGGGCACCCTCATACCCCTCAGATCACCGGCTCTGCCTCTGCCCCCTCCGATCACCGGCTCTGCCCTTGCCCATGCCTGAAGCCTCTGGCCTGGGTAGGGGACCCCTAGCCCCTTCTGATCACCTGTTCTGCCCCTCAGGCCCCCTGCTTTGCTGGCTCCATTGGTGTCCAGGCCCTTGCAATCTCCGGCCTTGCCCCTGCCCAGGCCTGACGCCTCTGGCCCAGGCCTTATGCCTGGGTAGGGCACCCTCATACCCCTTCGATCACCAGTTCTGCCCTTGCCCATGCCCAAGGCCTCTGGCCTGGGCAGGGGACCGCCAGCCCCCTTTGATCACCTGTTCTGCCCCTCGGGCCCCTCACCTCTCCCACCACCTGCCTGGCTAACAGGCCTGACCACTTCAGTAGCGGGGCTGAGCTGGACTGGGCACTGCCATCTTGTGGCTCTGGGGGTGGCCATCTTGTGGCCATGGGGACAGCCATCTTTGTCATGGAGTGATGCCTAATTTGCATATTACTCTTTTATTAGATAGGATTAGAGGCTCGGTGCACAAAATTCATGCATTGGCGTGGGGGGGATTCCTCAACCTGGCCTGTGCCTTCTCGCAGTCCGAGATCCCTCAGGGGATATCCAACTGCCATCTTAGGCCTGCTCCCCTAAACCAGCAGGTGGACATCCCTCTTACAGTCCAGGACCCCTCACTCCTTACTGCCTGCCTGCTCACTGCTCCTTCCGCTTGACTCGCTGCTCATTAGTGCTGCCACAGAGGTGGGAGAGGCTCCCGCCACCTCTGCTGCACTCACGAGCTGTGAACCCGACTTCTGGCTGCGCTGTGCTCCCCCTGTTGGAAGCGCACTGACCACCAGAAGGTAGCTCCTGCATTGACATCTGCCCCCTGGTGATCAGTGCGCATCATAGCAACCAGTCGTTCTGGTTGTTCTGCCATAACAGTAGCTTAGGCTTTTATTATATAGATCACTCTGTGAGGTTACTTTCTGTAGAACCCCACTTTCATCCACAAGAGCAAAATCCCAGATAGTCTAGGGCTGTCATAGGCTATACCATTTAGGTTTAAATGCACTCTATGATGTTCACACAATGATGAAATCACCTAATGACAGAATGTACCCCTCTGTTAAGCCATGCACGACTTTACAGTATGCATCTAGGAAATATTTTAAGTTGTTCACCATTTTGGGAAATCGAGACACTGAAGCAGTTCCACTCATGACAGCTGAGTCAGGGGCCAACACATCTGCACCTGTCAACTGTATAACTGACAAAGGCCTGTCATTCCATGTGTGTATGTGAAGATTTTTATTGAGCTTGTACCTAAAAATAAAAGGCCAAAGTGAGAGGCAACAAGCATTTGTTTGAGACCCAAAGGAATAGCTATTCTGAAAGCACTGATTCAGGCAGAAACCCAGCAAGTGCTCTGATGAGGAGGTGAGGACAAGAGGTGTTGATGAGAAAAGGAAGAGCAATGATTACAGGAATAGAAGGAAAGAATTTCTATGGCTGTAGATAAGCTAAGAAGATGATGCTAATTCTAAAGAATATCTTTAATTTCCAGTCCGGGAGTCGCAGCAAACAATTATGTGGAATACAGAGCTGCTTTAGGCTCAGTCCAAAGGTTATTTACCCAGTTTTAATTTGCAAAGTTTAAAGGATTAAGAAGTACAAAGAAGTTCCTCTGAGGTGGCAGCTCCAACTCCATTTTATATTATTTTTCAAAATGTCAAAAATTAAGAAGTGTCAATAATATTCCAGTCTTGCCCTACTGCTTTTAGATTCTAAGTACTGTAAATGCAAATACCTGATTGCAGTTGATCCTTGAACAACTATAATCAGATATAGTTAGGGGCACTGAAAATCTTGTGCAGTAGAAAACCACATACAATTTTTGACTTTCTCGAAATTTAACTACTAATAATCTACTGTTGACCGGAACCTTACTGATTACATATGTAGTTGTTTAACACACACTTTATATGTCATATGTATTATAGTTTATATGTATTCTTACAATAAAGTAAACTAGGGAAAAGAAAATGGTATTAAGAAAAGCATAGGGAAATACATTTACCATATTTACGGAAACGTTCTGCGTGTAAGTGGACCCTCATTGTTCCAATCTATGTTGTTCAAGAGTCAACCATACTTCTTTAAGACTTTCGGATCAGTTTGGACTGAGCATTTATAAAAGCAAATACATATTAAATATTTTTGTTTTACTTTTATTCCTTTGTTATAATTAGGTCTTTATACTGAGGTTTAAACTGTGTGTGTAGATACAATCTATGATTCTATTTTGTGATCACAATAATGAATATTAAAAAATAATTGTTATAAAAGAGAACCTTAACTGTCACAGCCAAGAGGAGTCTCAGGAAACATGGCAATGAAATGTAATGTATCTAGAGTGGGATCCTGGAACAGAAAAGAATATTAGATAAAAATTAAAGACATGTGAATAAAGCATGGATTTTAATAATGTATTAAGTATAGCTCACTAATTATAGCAATGCACCACACTAATGTAACATGTCAGTTATAAGGAGACTGAGTGCCGTGTATATGGGAACTCTCTGTACCATCTTTCCATTTCTCTGAAAACCTAAAACTGTCCTAAAAACCAAAGTCTACTTAAAAAAAGAAAGAGTAAAATAAAGGTGAGGGGAGTTGGGAAGGCTTGAGTCTGAGACACAGACATTCTAACCTTGACTTCTACTGCCCACTGCAGAAAGAGAAACCATGGTCAGGACATGAGGTCCTACAATACTTTAATAGGGTCAACTGGGATTGCAGCCTTCATGAACAATGGTGAGAAACATAGGGTATGACAAAAATTAAATAAATATTTGTAAGTTTAGGCCTATTCCACTGACTTTTACTAAGATTTATTTTTAGTATATTTAAGGATTTAAGTTATGTAAATTTTGTGAAATCTGAAATTTTTAAATCACTGGGCTCCCACCAGGACAGTTTAGAAATTCACACTTGGGTAAGAGCATATTTGACTATTGAAAGATGACAAGAAGTTGAGTGGTAGAATATACACAGGAATGGGAAGAAAGGCCAAAATGACAAGGAAAACAGAGTGAGAGCCTCTGCTGGAATAAAGGTCACAGGGATCCTGAGTTCTAAGGACACTTCAGGTAGAACCACTTCGTCCTTACCACCTCCGACCGCCATAAAGCAGGCATTCGCAGTGTCCCCATCCTAAAGACAAGGAAGCTGAAACTCAGAGTCAGTGACATTCCAATAGGCACAGACGGGCACTCTCGGGGCCTTGATCTGAACCTCTGTACTGCATGTCCACTCTAAAGAACTAAAGGTGGCCAGGGATGTGGCTTCCACACCTCATTTTCCTGCATCAGATTTCACACTCAAGTATACTTGTCTTACTTTGTTACCTGTGTGGGCTTTGGAAACCAAATAGAAGCATATTATCATCTTGTGCAAGTCTTGAAGAAATGTAAGTGTGACCCTTGCAGCGTGACCTCTGGCTGAGGGTGAGGTGAGGAACTGTCCCTGGAAGTAGCATCCAAACAGGCTGCCCAAGTCAGCCCAGAACAGCATTTATAGGAAGGGCCAGAAGAGCTGTTATTGGAGAGTGGGAGTGTGTGTATGTGTGTATGCCTGAAGGGCTGAATGTTAAATTACAAGCTCCCTTTCCCATAAAAAAAATTATAAACAAGGGCATGACTATGGGCCATTCAGAGAAACACCATACTCTCTCATTACCATCCACAAATGGGCTTGGTCTCTCAGTTCTGACATTCCTCCTTGCTGTTATGTTCCACGCCTACTTAAATCCCAAGTAACTAGTTATACCAGGACTCATCCAGCCCACAACTAGCAGTGAGAATAGCTAAAAGAATCAGAGCTACTCTGGGCCAGACACTTTCCATTCTTTAATATTCACAATAGCAATACAGAGTAATTATTATTATCTCCATTTTGCAGCTGAGAAAACTGAAGCTCAGAGTGAAAGCAACTTTCCCAGAATCATACAGCTAGGGGGTGGCTGAATCAGAACTAGAACCTCAGAATTGGGCTCCACACACTCCAGCCCTTTCTGCCTGGCCAGGTGACAATCCACTGGAAAGAGATGTGGCTGGGTAGATAGGAAGGAGGAATGGCTGCCAAGATGAAGCTGACAAAGTGACTCAGTTCCAATGAATGAGCTTTGGTGCAGTACCCCAATTCTATCTGCCATGGGCCACGGTGTATCCAAGTGACCTGTCCACAGTGCCACCCTCCATCCATTAGATTTAGAATGTGCAATCCACACAAAAGGGCTTTTGACTGTTCTGTTCATTGATGTATCCCAAGTGCCTGGAACAGTGTCTGGTATAAGGGAGATACTCAATAAATATTTGTTGGTTAAATGAAAGAAGTGAATTAACAACATTCACTATTAAAAATACTCACTGTCCTCCTCAGCATTGTGTAGACTTTTAGAACCCAGTTCTCCAATGAACCCACATGTAAGGGTTGAAATTTTTGTTCTCTCTTCTCTGTGATATATTCTCTCCTGTTTTTCATGTGGATACTAAAAATTACAAATACTCATTGGGCAGAAATGCACATTAAGATCTGGTGAAAAAAAAAGTCCTAATGTTACTTTAACTCCAAAATAGTCATCCTCTTGTGGTGCTGCCTCCTGAGATCACGTGGCTTTGTAGCTGTTTATAAACTTGAAAATTGTTCTTATTTATCACCAAGAGCTATTGCTTATCACCTTGACTCTGACTTTCAAGCCCTTTCTGAATTCGACCTTGATTTCTCATCTCCTGATGTCAACACCATTGAAAGAGGCTCAAATTTTTCCATACACAAACAAAATATGAGCAAGGAAGACTCCTTCTATGACTTTTCAATCTAAAGGAAATACAAGTGATTGGGCTCTGGTTCACTTGGGCCATAGCAGTGTGTCCTTATTATGTCTCACTGGACCTTGAATTCTTAATGTGTGAAGAAAGACAAATACCTATTCTTTGTGGCCCAAAAGAAAGCCAGGATAATAATTGTGGAATGCAAATATGGGAGAGTTAGATGGGGCCTCCGAGGCCAAGACTACACTTTACAGATGAGGAACTTGAGGCACAGCAAGGACATCAGTTTCCTATTGCTGCCATAACACAGCCCCACAAACTTGGGGCTTAAAACAACACATGTGTATTCTTGTCCAGTCCCGGGAGTGAGAAGTCTGAAATGAGTGTTACTGAGCTAAAGTCCAGTTGTCTGCTAGTTTCTTCTAGAGGCTCCAGGTGAGAATCCATTCCTTGCCTCTTCCAGCTTCTCCAAGTTGCTAGCACTCCTTGGCTTCTGGACACATCACTTCAATCTCTGTTTTCATGGTCAGATCACCTCTTTATGACTCTGATTCTTGTGCCTGCCTCTTAGAAATAGATTTGTATAATTTTAAGCCTACTGAATACTCCAGGATAATTTCCCCATCTCAAACCCTTAATTTAATCACATCAGCAAAGTCTCTTTTGCTATAAAGGGATCTTGAGATTAGGACATGAACATTGCTTTGGGCCATTAGCCAGCCTACCACATGGTATGAGAGGAAGGAGCCAGGCCTAGGACTGAGATCTCTCAGCTGTTCCTGTTTATCTACCACCTGGGTCTCAGCTTAAGCCTCTCTGTCATTCATTCAAGATTATGCTCCGGAGGAGAAACAAGATGGCGGCATAGGGTAGACACCGTAAATGCAGCCGTGAACAACTATTTCAGAAAAACCTCGAAAAGAACACACGGACACCACTCGCATCCACAGAAAGGCTGGCTGAGTGAAAATCCTACAACTAGAGAAGAGTCTGAGACTCAGAGGAGCAGCGGAAGCAAAGTACAGAGGTACGGAGGCGCGCGCACGGGGCTCGGGGAAGGGCTGGCGCTGGGGGACGCGGTTCTTTTCCAAAATGGAGAGAGCCACAAGTCCCCAGCGGCTCTGAACTCCAGTTCCAGGCGAGTTTCTAAGGACCCAGACGCCCAGAGAAGGGGGACTGACTGGCACCAGGAGGAAATCCAAAACGGGTTTCTCTCAGCGTTGCTTACAGCAATTACTGTGGGACACAGAGACCTGGTGTCTCTCAGCGCAGTGCTGAAAAGCACCATAGCTATTTGCTCCGCCCCACCCGGCGAACTCCCCAAGGCCCCGCCCCTCCCAAGTGCATCAGAGGCTTCTGCAGCAACACCTCCTTAAAGATACAGGAGCCAGCCCCACCCAGTGGCCAGAGTGGGACTAACCTAAACAAAACAGATCCACAAGGAACACACTCGGGGCAGATGCAGTGAGCATAAAAGCTCCACTGAAACAACTCCTGCCCCATAAGGGTGTCTCCAGCACAGAAATTCTCCCACTGTAGACACAGCTGACTCTCATAATCAAGTGGCTTAGAGGTTAATCCCTCGCAGTGATTGCCTAACTCAGCAAGGGACGCAGCCAAAATGCGGAGACAAAGACAAATGACAGAAATGGAGGAAAGAAAACGACAGGAGATAGAGTTCAAAACCACAGTTATTAGGTTTTTCAAGAAAATGCTAGAGACTGCCGATAAATTTGATGGGACCCTCAAGGATATGATAAAGGACCAATTAGAAATGAATCATACACTGACTGAAATGTAGAATATTATACAGACATCCAACAGCAGACGAGAGGATCGCAAGAATCAAGTCAAAGATATGAAATATGAAGAAGCAAAACCCACCCAGCGGGACAAGCAAAAAGAAAAAAGAAAAGAAAAAGGATCAAAAAGTATGAAGATAGTGTAAGGAGTCTCTGGGACAATTTCAAGCGCACAAACATCAGAATTATAGGGGTGCCAGAAGAAGAGAAAGAGCAAGATATTGAAAACCTATTTGAAGAAATAATGAAAGAAAACTTCCCTCACCTGGTGAAAGAAATAGACTTCCAAGTCCAGGAAGCGCAGAGAACTCCAAGCAAAAGGAACCGAAGGAGGACCACACCAAGACATAGCATAATTAAAATGCCAAGAGCAAAAGACAAGGAGAGAATCTTAAAAGCTGCAAGAGAAAAGCAGTTAGTTACATACAAGGGGACACCCATACGACTGTCAGCTGATTACTCAACAGAAACTTTGCAGGCCAGAAGGGAGTAGCAAGAAATATTCAAAGTGATGAATAGCAAGAACCTACAGCCAAAATTACTTTACCCAGCAAAGCTATCGTTCAGAATTGAGGGTCGGATAAAGAGCTTCACAGACAAGAAAAAGCTAAAAGAGTTCAGCACCACCCAACCAGTATTATATGAAATGCTGAAAGGTATCCTTTGAGAATGAGGAAGAAGAAAAAGGAAA
>PVJC01013810.1:0-37426 GCA_004026665.1 Murina feae
GGCCTGCTTGGTGGCTTCCCAGGTCCCTTCCGGGGATCAGGGAGCAGGAAAAGGCTGGCCTGACCACGAGGCGGGGTTTTCCCTGCTTTCTGGTGGCTGGAGGAAGATGGGCAGTAGGCAAGCTTGGGAGGCAGGCCGCCCGCAGCCCTGGCCACAGCTCAAAAAAGAGAACAACATGCAGGGGAGGGCAAGAGTCTGAAAGATCAACATAGAGGGGGTGCCTGCTCCAAGCCTCCACAGTGTGCCTGGTGGCAGGGCCCCAGCAGATAGAAACACACAGGAGGACTGCTCCGAGCCTCAGATGCAGCTGGGGGCAGGTCCCCAGTGGCCACACACACACACACACACACACAAAAGGCTCCTGGCAGACTGGGGCCATCATAGGACATCCACTGAGGGGTCCCAGACTGTGAGAGGGCACAGGCCGGACTGAGGAACTCCCTCCACCCCAAGTGCACAAATTTTTGTGCACTGGCCCCTAGTAGACACATAAGAAATACATAAATGTTTTTAATGGTTATATTATACTAGGGGCCCAGTGCACAAAAATTTGTGCACTCGGAAGGGGGGGGTTCCCTCAGCCCGGCCTGTGCCCTCTTGCAGTCTGGGACACCTCAGGGGGGATGTCCACCTGCGGGCATGCCTGGCCAGCCTGGGTGAGGGGCTGAGGGCCATTTTCAGGCTGCCCACAGCCCCTTCAGAGTTCATGCACTGGGGGGTGGGAGGGCTGGTGAGTGCAGGCCTGGATGTTTCCCACCAGAGGGCCCATGATCGCACATGCCTGGTGGGCCCACACCGCTGAGGGCACACACCTGGCACAGAGCTGGGTGGCGAGCCAGGGGCAGACACTGGTGCAGGATCCCTTGGTGGGGCCCTGCTGCTGAGCAAACACACCCGGGGTGGAGCTGGGCAGTGGACTGGCTTCGGATGCTCCGCACTGTGCAGCAGATGCTCCCGCACACCCCGAGGAGGCCCCTGGGGTGGAGCCAGGCAGCAGACCCATGACGGACACTCCTGGTCGCCCCGCAGAGACCCCAGGCCAGACCCCCCACCACTGAGCTGACACACCCAGCACAGCTGTGCCAGCCACGGAGCCTCCCAGTGCAGAGCCGCCCTGCCAGCCTCCATCTTAGCTGGGTTCATTTGCATACAGCCACTCTGATTGGCTGGGAGGCGTGGCTTGGCTGGTGGGCATGGCTTAGGTGTCTCGGGTGATGGTCAATTTGCATATTACTCTTTTATTATATAGAATTGTTGTGTAATTTATATTTTCAACAAATTGTGAACCCTCTTCCTTCTTAACAAATATTCATCTACATTACCATTATTAATGGCGACACATGTAATAAAAATCTGTTATATTTTATTTAATCAGACTCCTATTGTGAATTATTTAGGGATATTCAATATTTATTATAATAGACCATTGTTTGTTTTTTAAATTAAGATGTAGTCAACTTCTATTTTTGTTATTGTTTTCTGAAAACTTGTTTTTAAAATTATGTTGCTTTGAAATCATTGATTTAGGAGAAGCTCATTTAGTCCACATTTGGCTATGGTTTCTGGCGAATGATCTTGTGAGCTTCGATAACTTTGGAAAAGAAGTAAATCTAAGTAAAAAACTTTTCAAATACATGTTACACTTAACGAAAGAGAACTCACGGCCCCACAAGCCGGAAAAGTTTACGTCTTTTCCTCCATTCGTGGCTCACACCCTCCTTTCCTGTAACTAAGCCGGGCGGGGTCGCGAGCCCTCGCCTTCCACCGCTCAGCCCCATTCCAGGTACCCAGACAGCGGACCAGCCGAGGCCGCACCCCCAGTGCCGGGGGGAATTATAGTAGCGATGGACCGGATGTGTGCGTGGAAGTGACCGAAGTCAACTCACGACCGATTGGTTCTCCCGAGTAGACCTGAGCCTCCTTTCGTCTGCCACTGGCCGCGTGGTTTGTCTATTTGAACAATCCCCGCCCCCTAGAGAAGCCGGGTCCCAAAGCTTCACCTCTCCTTCATTCCTATTGGTCAGCGTTTCAATCCATCGTCTCCTCACGCCTGTCGATTGGTCGTTAGGGCTGGGAACCTGCCCTCCCTCCCGCGGCTTAGAGGACAGTGGGGAAGGCGGGTGGTGGGGCTGGGGGCCTGAGGCGGCGGTACCGGCGCTGTCGGCGGCAGCGGAGGCCTTGGCCGAAGCCGCGCGGTGAGTCCGGAGCCTGACCCCTCCAGGGCGGCGGAAGGTCCAAATCCACAGCCAGTCTGGCCCGGGGTGGGGGGACGGGGAAGCCTCCCGCCGGGTCGTGGGGTACCCTCAGAGACAGCACCCTGGAGCTGAGCACCGCCGGAGCCCTTGGCCCCCACCCTGTGAGGCAGCGCCCACTTCCTCCCGGGGTCCCCGGGAGACCCCGAACCTGTGAGTCCAACGTGCGTCTGTGGCGCCGCGAAGCCGGCCCATCGGCCCCGGTGCTGCCGTCCCGGACGGCTTTGCGTCCCCGTGCGGATCAGTCACCACCTCCGAATCGTCTTCAGGGGGGACCGGCGCCGGTGTCAGCCCCTCGCACTCCGGCCTGGACACTTCCGTAGATCCTGTTCCCCGAGTCCCAGCCCCCCGGGTCCGAGCCCCCCGGGTCCGAGCTCCCCAAGTCCCAGCCGCCCTCACCCCCACCCCCGAGTCCGAGCTCCCCGAGTCTGAGCTCGGTCCCATCCTTAGGTTTCGTCCTCGCTGCCTCCCCCACTCCCATCCTGAGTCTCAGCCCCCCAACTCTCGCTTCTTCCTGTCCGCCTTCGCCACGATCCTCAGGACGCCTGGCCGCCAGCATTGGCATTATTTCCACTGAAATGTGCGTGGGGCGGATGGCCCGTGGGCCTTAGACGTAGCGACAGGCTGGTGATGCCTCTCGCAGACGCGGTCGCACCCTCCCGAGTGGTTTTCTGGGCTTCCCTTCCCGGAAAGGATGGCACTTCTTCTGCAGTCATTTTCTTGGCGCTGGAGTATTTAAAAGCTTTCAAAAGCATTTACTCCTGGTTTGTTTGTTTTTTTTCTCAGCGTCACAAATTCTTTCAAAATGAGAATGTTGAAAAACTGGTTTTCTAAAATAATCTGAACATACCAAGGAGATACGTATTTATGTAGATATACTTGTAACTATATGTAATATGTATAACGTTTATAATGTATGTGCTATACGTGTAGGTATATTTAATCTATAATGTATATGAAGATATATATATATATATATATATATATATATATATGTAACATATGTTGGCTGAGCCCTATGGTGGCCGCTTTATTGTGGTTGCCTGATTATTTGTATTCACCCCCAGGTTGTAAGCTCATGGAGAGAAGAGACAGGGCCTAACTCAGGAATGAGAGAATGATCTCGGGATCCTTTCAAGCATTAGTATTCTGCAGACCCGCGCTGTCCAGTGCAGTGCCACCAGCCACATGTGGCGTAGTGTGCAAACTGAGATTGTTGTAAGCGTAAAATGCACACTAGATTTTAGACATTCGGTACCAAAAAAAAGGATGGAAATATATCCATTTTTTTATATTGATAACATTGAAGTGATATTATGGATATATTGTATTAAATAAAGTTAATTTCACCCACTTCTTTTTACTTTTTTTAATATGGTCACTAGGAAATTTAAAATTACATGTGCGTTTTGTATTTTATTTCTGTTGGGCCGTGTTGCTATAGAATAATTACCCTCTTTAGATTGAACTCTTTAAGGAAAGAGGTAGTTGTAGGTATGATTTATTCTCTCTTACCGCCCCACTTTTAGTACCTGGCACTGTGCCATGTGCATCGTAGTGATAATGAGAATAATAGCTAACAATTTTAAGAACTCGTGGTGTGCCCAGCACTTTTTAACGTGTATTAACTTACTGAGCCCTCACATCAGCCTTGTGAGTTAGGTACTATTATTGCCCAGTTGCAGTTGAGGAAATAGACATTTTAAGTATTTTCTCAAGGTATATAATTTGGGGTTGGGTGCAAACTCAGGTAGCCTGGCTCCACAGCCCACAATTGGACCCTCTTACAGTGCTGCCCCTTCTAAACATGAGTCATTGTTGAATAAATAGAGGCTTTCTGCACATTCCTCAGCGAGGTCTCCCTAGCTGACGTGGGCAGGGTGGAGATCTGTGTTTGAGGAGCGGGGCCCTAAACAAATTTATCGCCGTCGTTTGTTATCCAGAATATTAAAGGGAGCTTTTCCCCACAGAACTCAGGGCAAGATGCTTGGAACCGGACCCGCGGCCGCCGCTACAGCTGCCATGGCATCTAGCAACGTGAGCATCCTGCAGCAGTTTGCCAGTGGCCTGAAGAGCCGGAATGAGGAGACCAGGGCCAAAGCTGCCAAGGAGCTCCAGCACTATGTCACCATGGAGCTTCGAGAGGTGGGGGCTTCTGGGAGTGGGGGCCATTCGGTATGGATGTTTGGGCTAAGTGCACCATCCCTGGTTTAGATTTGGTTGGACAGATAGGTAAGATTCTGTTTCAGAAAGGCACCCAGTTTCTCACGTCCCTAAAATATGCAGGTTCCTTCGCAGCGGTTACACATCTTTGTGGCCTCTCGGTATTGTGACATTTTGGGAATCAGCTTAGAGTCAGCTGTTTTTAAATTTTTTTTCTTTCTCACACTGCATTCCAGACCTTTGATTCTTTTTGCCTGATTACATTGGTTGGGGTGGGTTTGAAGAGCTTGGGGTTTTTAAAATAGAGATCAAACTGGAGGTCAAGGACATTGTCTTGTTCTTCTTACACCCCCTGGTACTAGGTAGAACGAGGACAGGACCCTCGGAGTATACTCAGTAGTATTTGTTAAATAAGTAGATGAATTGCGAGTTCAGTTGCTCTATAGTTTATAGAAATGGGAAGTACCTTTGTTGTGTTTGGTTTAAGCTGATACCTCTCAGGTCCTATTTTTGGAAACCACGCCACCAACACCATCACCATTATCAGGGAGACATTAGAAACTGTTCTGAGTACATCTTCCTTTGCAGATGAGTCAAGAGGAGTCTACTCGCTTCTATGATCAGCTGAACCATCACATTTTTGAACTGGTCTCCAGCTCAGATGCCAATGAGAGGAAAGGTGGCATCTTGGCCATAGGTAAGAACAGAGTCTCTGGTGACAATACCCACTGGCAACAAAGGACTGTTCACCTTTGTGTCCACTGCACCCCGTATCTGCTGCTTATTAGATCCTTATTTCATATCTGTTTATTGAATTTTAAGGAGCTTGGTGGTTTTCTGTGTACTTACTTAGGTATTAATTCTAGCATTAGTCCTGGCGTGTGGGCAAAGCAGGTATTTTCAGATATGGAGTCTCAGAACCATGAAGCAACTTTTTTTTGGGACAGACAGTGTGCCAGAGCTGAGACTAGAAGCCACTCTCTTTCCACCACCCCATGTAGCTTCTTGCAGGTTCTAATTTCTCTGTAGAGTAATATTTGCCATGGGGTTCATGAGTGGAAAAATAGAGTTGGGACATTGAATAAAAGGCAGGTAATTTTAAACTCCCAGAGGTGGTCATCCAGCCTGCGATTAATTGTTCAGTCCCAGTTTCTTTTCTTTTTCTTCTTGAGAAAACAAATGATATATACTAACATGAGAGTGTTTTGCCTTATGCAAATATCCTTGTACAAATATCAAATCTGCTGGATAAAATGAAAAGTATCTGCATTGCCTTCTGTCTGGACATTACAGTGTGTACTCAGAATGAAAGGAAGGGGTCCTGCCAGCTTTTCTTTCAAGGCAGTGTACTTTCCTGGACCACATGTGCTCATCCTCTCCTTTTGCCTTTCTCTTTTCCAGCCAGCCTCATAGGAGTGGAAGGTGGGAATGCCACCCGAATCGGGCGATTTGCTAATTATCTTCGGAACCTCCTCCCCTCTAATGACCCAGTTGTCATGGAAATGGCATCCAAGGCCATTGGTCGCCTCGCCATGGCAGGGGACACTTTTACCGCTGAGTACGTGGAGTTTGAGGTGAAGCGAGCCCTGGAATGGCTGGGCGCTGACCGCAATGAAGGCCGGAGACACGCAGCTGTGAGTGCCTGCAGGAGGAGCACAGCCAGCCAGGCCCAGGGAGTGATGGCGCCGTGTCGGGATCCCTCACACAATGTGCTTAGGTCTCCGAGGGGCAGAGAATGAGAGGGGATGCTCCAGGCAAAGACGCTGCTTCTTGGTGGCCTTAGGTTCTGTCCTGAATTCCTTTCTGTCTTCGCCCTGAGCTTTGCACCTGAAGAGGAAACTTGAAAGTTGTTTTTCATTGCTTGAGAGGCAGCCCCACGTGCAGTGTTTATCCTGAGCTCTGATTTTCTAGAATCAGAATTGCAAGAGCCATAGCAAGAGAGGAAGCCACAGCCAAAAGGCTCCAAAGCCCCAGACAGCTGTACTATCTGCATGGTCCCTTCCGTGCCTTTGCCAAGGTCTCTGCATCTGTGGGGGGATATGGGAGAACTGGGGTTACAAGAGAGCAGGGGAAGTAGATACCTTCACTACCCCCAGTGGGAGAGTTGGTCAGCCTTTCCTGTTTATTTTGTAGGCATTTGTTCATTGGTTGGTGTTTAGCCCAAACTTCCTCTTTTCCCATTGACTATTCTGCATTTGGGGGAGTGGTAGCTTATCCTCTTCTTTTGGGGGTATGTCTTCCTTGGTTTTTGAAGCTTGTCCATGAGGCAGGTTTGGTAAGCTCGGATGCCATGCTGTGAGATAGGAGAGTCTGTCTTCAAGAGGGAGAATTTGGACGTGAATGTGGGGGGGGTCACAGGCATTAGTCAGATCCTTCCGGTCAGCTCCCTCGTGAGGAGGCAGCACCACAAAGAGGGAGAACGGTGTGGGGGAGGGGCCCGCGTTGGGAACCTGGTTCAAGTCTTGGCCTTGCCATTTCCTAACTCTGTAACTTGGGGCAACCTCCGATCCTTACTTCCTTTCATTGCCAAGGGAAAATAATAGCAAGATTAGGTATTAAACAGGAGTTTTCATTCATTCAATAAATGTTTATTGAATATTTGCTATATTCTAGGTATGGGTCTAGGCTGTCAGTAGAGCAGGATACAAAACAAAACATGCCTGCCCGTCCAGAGCTTGTGTTAGAACATTACCAGCATCGTGTGTAAACACTCTAGGATAACGAACACGGATGTTCAAGCAGTTTTCCTTTCCTTCCCGAGCCCCAGAATTTCCAGGTCCGCTCTTCTTCTAATGTATATAGGTTCTAGGAAGCCAGAAGCTATATTCCTGAGAGGACAAATCTGTGTGATACAGCTTGGCTGGTGTGGTTCAGTGGTTGAGCATTGACTTATGAACCAGGAGGGCATGGTTCGATTCCCGGTCAGGGCACATGCATGGGTTTTGGGCTCAATCCCTAGTGGGTGATGTGCAGAAGGCAGCTGATCAATGATTCTCATTGATGTTTCTAACTCCCTCTCCTACTCCCTCTCTGAAATCAACTTAAAAAACACACACACACACAAGAAGTTCCGTGACACAGAGGAGAGTTCTGCGTGTGCTTTTCCTCCAGGTTCTGGTTCTCCGTGAGCTGGCCGTCAGCGTCCCCACCTTCTTCTTCCAGCAAGTGCAGCCCTTCTTTGACAGCATTTTTGTGGCTGTGTGGGACCCCAAGCAGGCCATCCGTGAAGGAGCTGTGGCCGCCCTCCGTGCCTGTCTGATTCTCACCACCCAGCGTGAGCCGAAGGAGATGCAGAAGCCTCAGTGGTACAGGGTGAGGAGATGGTTCCGTCCCAGCCGCTAGCAAAGCACATGCACACAGAGTATCACCGGGCCTTGGGCAGCACCAGGCCCCTTGCCACACAGCAAGTGTCATATTTGTGTTGGTCTCATGATTTTTAAAGCTCAGTATAAATCAACACTTATTTTATTTCAATAGAACAGAGATTCGTGGATAGCATACCATTATTTCATGTACCACTAAGACTGAAAATATGCCAATTAAACTGTGACTATTGCCTTCTTGTCAGCAATAAGATAATCTTTTTTCAGATATCTTAAAATAGGGGAAAATGGGTGTGTCAGAATTGATGAAATACGGTTGACACTCATTTAGAAAGTGCCAGTTCTCTCTCTAGAATCTTGAGCCCTGTGCTGATTGCTGTTGACAAGAGAATTACTAAGGAGCCTGTCCAACAAAAAGAGCCCTGAGCTTGGGATTGGACACTTGGATTCTGGTTTTGGCTTTTCTGTGTGACCTGGGACAAGTCACGTAATTTATTCAGTCTCTATTTTTTTATTAAAATAGGGCTGTAATGGTATCTGCCTCGTGGTATTGGGAGAGTTGAAGCTAAATTAAAGGCGAGAGCTTGGTGAGTTAGTATTATCGATGATACTGGCACAAGGCACTGAGCAGGCTCGCTAACACCTCCCAACCCCCTTTTAGATGGGGTCTGCCTGTGTCCTCTCTAATTTTGGACGTTGGGTAATTAAGGCATTCTCTGTCTCTACATAGCACACGTTTGAAGAAGCAGAGAAAGGGTTTGATGAGACCTTGGCCAAGGAGAAGGGCATGAATCGGGATGATCGGATCCATGGAGCTTTGCTGATCCTCAACGAGCTGGTCCGAATCAGCAGCATGGAGGGAGAGGTGAGAAGCCATGTCGAGAGTCCAGGCTCCTCCCTGGCATCCTGAACAAGACAAAGCGAGATCCTTGTCCTCACAGACAAGGACATTTTGTAGGGGAAACGGGCAGTAAACAAATTACTTTGCCTCCTGTAGCCTCATTTTCCTTACTTTTGACAGGATTTTACTCACCTCATTGAGTTCCTGGGAGGTTTCTTGATACATAGTGGAAATTCCTTAAATGGTAGCCCTCAGAGGTTCACCCAGCCGTGTATGACGTGGTGCTTTCCGCGGTAGCCCTGACAGCTCTGGGACCTTTGTTTCCTCCCAGTAACACAGGACAATATCTCCCAACTCATAGATGTCAGTGAAATGCTCTTATTGTGGTACTTTGTAAGTTCCCAAGAACTATCCAAATGCAAGGTATTATAATTTCCTAATACTATGGGCAAGCTCCATCATGTAGTAAGAGCTAGAATAATGCAGCATGAATGCAACATTACATTCTAGCAGGGGGAGACAGACAATGCACAAATAAGTAAATCTGTATAGTGTATCTTATGGCAGTGAATGCTATGGAGAAAAGTAGGCTGGGAAAGGGAATAGGGATGCTAGATTAAGGATTACCTTTAAACTATGGTGCTGTCTGAGCACAGTCGTTGGAGAGGTGAGAAAAAAGCCATACAGGTACCTGAGGAAGAGCGGTCCAGGCAGCTGATTCTGCAGGTACAGAGGCCTGAGGGGACGGAGTACGCCGCTTTCTTTGGGAAGCAGCAGGATCACCATTGTGGCTGAGCAGAGTGGGAGAAGGGAGGAGGTGGGAGAGGGGGTCAGAGGGATGCCTGGGGCAGGGAATAGCAGACAAGATTTGGGGGACGGGGAGCGGTTGGGGTGGAATCAGTGTTGAGAGAAGTTTGGAAGTTTAGAAAATTGTTTTATATCCTCATTTTGGGCTGTTGGAGGGTGAATCGCTAAGCAGCCCTTTGAACAGGGAGTAGATGTGAGTTCTGTGCCAGCCAGCACATTGCACACCTCCTATGGAACTCCCAGGGTTCTTAGTAAACGATTTTCCTAAGTTGTTTCCACCTGAGTTTCTGGCCAGAAGCAAGAGAGCAGACTGGCCTTACCCGGATGCTGGAGTGGGGCTGTCCCTCACCTTGGCAAGAGACTTCCTTGCTGTGACTCGGGTCTGTAGGCAAAGCGATTTGCAAAGCAGCTTTTCCAAACCAACTTGGGGTGGGGAGGCGGGCGAGTCCTGGGCAGTCGCACCCTTTATTGTTCTGCTTTATTTTATTGCTTCTTTATTGTTCAGTAGGTGGTGCTCTTTTACCTAAATTAGAAGAGAATTTTATTGTAATTTGCTACTCCAGTAGGTGGCCTCCTGTAAGGCTCTGGGAAACCTTCATCCTGAAGTTGAAGAGCGGCCACCATCCACTTCGGAGCTGGTTTCTTTCAGGGCCGGGCCGATGTGCTGCTCTGTAGGCTCGCAGTGCCGGGGCAAATGCTGCTTGTAAGTAAAGGTGGTGTTTTTTTCTTCCCACATACATAGCGCCTGAGAGAAGAAATGGAAGAAATAACACAGCAGCAGTTGGTACATGACAAGTACTGCAAAGATCTCATGGGCTTCGGAACGAAACCTCGTCACATTACCCCCTTCACCAGTTTCCAGGCTGTACAGCCCCAGCCGTCAAACGCCTTGGTGGGCCTGCTAGGATACAGCTCTCACCAAAGCCTCATGGGATTCGGGGCTTCCCCCAGCCCAGCTAAGTCTACTCTGGTGGAGAGCCGGTGTTGCAGAGACTTGATGGAGGAGAAATTTGATCAGGTGGGTGGCAGGAGGCCCGCTCCCTCCCTCCAAGCTCCACACCTCCCTTTCCTTCGCCAACCCTGTACCCTTCCTCTCTCAGGTGTGCCAGTGGGTGCTGAAATGCAGGAATAGCAAGAACTCGCTGATTCAAATGACAATCCTTAATTTGTTACCCCGCTTGGCCGCCTTCCGACCTTCTGCCTTCACAGGTGAGGATGTCTGTGGAAGACGTCATTACCCACTTAAGGGTAATTAAACAGAAGTGATTCCAAGAAGTTAGGTCTGCTTCTCACTTGAAGCAATGCCAACTAGAGGCTAGTCTCTGGTTTCTTTGCCTCCTGTCCAATTTCAGTCGTATTCAGGTTTTCTGCAGACGTCTGAGGTAGCAGAAGGTGTAGGCACAGAGGCAGTTCTAGAGCCAAGCAAGTTCTCAGGTATGTGAGCCAATAATAAGGTCAGGAGTGGACTCAAAGGAGACCAAAGGAAGGGAGTTTCATTTTAGGTCCTCGAGGCAGGGAGGACTAGGCGACTGTCCTGTTTCTGCCTCTGAGGAGGTCACTGAGATGCCTCTCCACTCATAGGAAGAAAAGCCTGGATGTCCCAGAGGCAGGTTTCATGGAAAATAGACTGTGGGTTCCCATACTCCACCCTTTGTCAGCGGGAAGTGAATTCCCGGCTCCTGAAAGTGGATACTAGCTTCCCTGAGGCCTTCCTGGATTACTCCAGCTAGAAATATTCCTTGCCTCTTCCATTACAGCCCCAGCTGTGCAAAGGCTTGTGCGTCAGACCTGGGTGAATCCTGCCTCTGTAACTGAGGTTTTGGACAGTAACATTAAAACAGCAATCCCTGCATTACAAGGTGAACTACAGTAATGCCAGTGCACCTGCTCTAAGTGCCTGGCACAGAGTAAGCCCTCCAAAATGGAATCTATTACTGCTGCCTCTAGTACTTCAAATCCATTTTAGAAATTAGGTAAAGGTGACAGTTACAGTACTGCTCCAGTTGCCTGCTCATATTTATGTCCTGTTTCACCTCTGTGTGTGCTGAGTGTAGAGGCCCCATCCGGTGCATGTCCTTGTACTTCATTGTGGTGCACATTGAAGCATTCAGGACCAATTAAGAGCCAGGAGCATAAATGGAAGGCCATCCTGAGCCTCAGCAGATGCCATTCCCTAGCACAGACTTCTTTCATGCCACCCAGCCCAGATGCAAGCAGGAGAAATATATAGCTGTTGAGCTGTTAAATGTTTTTGTGCGAGAACAGAAGGACAAGACAATTAGCCACAAAATCACTGAACCAGAGAGAAATGATAAGAAAATCACCCCTATTTTTTCAGCTTTCCATTCTTCCCACTTGATACCAGCAGCGTTTTTCTTTTTAATGACCAGACATGCCCCTGTTCAATAGAGCTGTAAATGATCTTGGGTTGAAAGTCTGTGGTTCAAAAGAAAACCCGAATAACTAGGCCAAATTTGATGAAAGTCTGGCATGTTCCAAAGGCTGCCGGCAGCAGAACACAAAAGCTCAGAGGGCCCCTGGGTTATTCTTTTGAAGTGGGTTTTTGTTGTTTTATTAAATAATATACTAAAATATGCCATTGAAATTCATCTGGGCAGCCTCCAAAGTACATGTCTCATCAGGAAAGTGCTGCCTATTTAAAGTTTGTAGTTTAGAAGTCATTCTCGAATTTCCTGATGATGTCAGCATTCTGAACATCAAAAATACCCTAAGATTGATTGGATTGAAATCTCTAACATAGTCAGATTCCTAATCTCCTAGGGTGCTAAATCTAGAAAAGGAACTTTTCGTGAGTTAGGTCCGTTTCCTGCTGAAATGCTGTTCCCCTTTGCAGAGGCCTAGTTTTCTTGCTGATGCGCTCTGGTGGCAGGGTCGTGTCACCGTGGCCTTCTGACCGTTCTCAAGCCCCAGCATGCTTTAATGTCATTCACTCACAAGAGCTGTGGGAGGAGACGTGTCTTGTTAGAATAATAGAGTGATGTGCGCGTGCTGTTTGGGAGGCTAATGCACAGCCTCCTAACTGTGGTTCAGAAGCCCTCGACACCCCTAACTTTCTAATGGCTGCGTGGTCCTTCCCTCTCTGCTGTATGTGCTTCTGGTGCACAGACTTGGGGCCAATAAAATGGAACAGAAGAGCCATCAGAAGGGGCAAGAATCAAGAAATTGCAGCCTTCACAAGGAGTAATAACACTTCAGCTTAAATTGCCCAAGACTCACCTACCCATGCACATTGGCTAATGTGAACTGAATGAAAACACACATGCGGCTTTCCAGATCCCAGACTCAGTCTTGTTCTGTTAAATATAACTCACAGGAACTTCCAGGCAATGGCAGTGATTTCTAGGACTAACCAAAACGGAATGGCCTGTTCATTGCAAATAGTATTTAATATTTCTTTAAATTTTCAATACAATATAAAATAGTTTAGGTGATCCTCTCCTTGTTTTTAACCAAATGTAACATATATTCCTTAAACAGGAGGATGTAGTCTTTTCCTCAAAATACAATGGTAATGGAACAATCATGTGATATTGTTTTAGAGACCCTATAAGTTTTGTGGGTTTTTCTAATTAAAAAAAAAGTTTTATTTTTAGTATTTCCAAAAGGTGTATTTGAATAGTGATTATCAAGCATAAGTCTTTGGTTATTTAGTACATCCTCTAAATTTTTACCATCTTTCTAGCAGGCATTTTTAATTTATTCTTAAATATAAGTGATTTATGGGAACTCTGGCCTTTGACATACAGACTAACCCTGACCTTGAGCCATACACTTTGTCTTTTCTGTGCGCAGATACCCAGTACCTCCAGGATACCATGAACCATGTCCTAAGCTGTGTCAAGAAGGAGAAGGAACGGACAGCAGCCTTCCAAGCCCTGGGGCTCCTTTCTGTAGCAGTGAGGTCTGAGTTCAAGATCTACTTACCTCGTGTGCTGGACATCATCCGAGCAGCCCTGCCCCCTAAGGACTTTGCCCATAAGTACGCATCTCTGTTTTGATTTCTGCTGCCACCCTAGTTGGGAGAGGAAGGATGCACCATCCATCTCCATGGAGCATAAGTCCATTCTCTGCCGCCTCAACCTCCATGTCGTAGCAAAATCATGAAGAACAGCCCTTCCTCGGTTGCCCTCCTCCCAGTGAAATGGCATTGATGTAAACGTTTTGGGTTGATTGAAGACCCTGTGAGGATGTTAGGTGCTAGTGCTGTTTTCAGTATTATTACTCACTGGGAATCGCCTGGTTTTGCTCTTTTCTCTGGCTTTCAAAGTCTTCATTTGATATAAGACCTAAAGAGAGACTCCTAGACTGGAACTTAGGTGGATGAGTTATTCCGTCTCTTGAAACTTTCCAATGAATCAAGAATGAAAACAACCATTAGCACCACCGGGATGAATAGGCCCCGGGTGACTTCTCTCAGTCTGGGAGGCTGGGGGGGGGCGGGGGTAGGGGGACGGGCGGGGGCAGAGGCCGTGTGTGTGTCAGTGTTAATTAGAATTGTGTCTTTATGTTTTCCTGTATTAGTAGCGAGGATTGTTCTGGCCAATTAATAAGCCTTACCCAATCTAAAACCCAGTAATCTCATGATAGGGAGAAGAATCTCCATATATGCCTGTGCCCTGCACTTATGGTCCCTAGTGTACACATTGTTCAGTTTGCTTCCTAAGTAGGTACGTCGTACGTCGGCCAGCACCACATTAAACTACATGGTGCCATTTGTGTGAATTGGGGAAAGGGGCCCCTTCCTCAAGACACTTTACCAGTACTGCCACCTGCTGGATTGTTGTTTTAAACGCTGTGGACAGATCTACAATGACTATGGTGTGATGGACCCCCTAGAACTGTGCCGTAGATAGATAACCTGCACATGTGGTGACCCTACCTGGGTAACTGGCCCTCCTTGCCCCAAGGTAGTTTTGAGGTGGGGCCTCACAGAATGTTGTGTCTAAACTAGCCCCTCTCTGATTCTTTGCAGGAGACAGAAGGCAATGCAGGTGGATGCCACAGTGTTCACCTGCATCAGCATGCTGGCTCGGGCAATGGGACCAGGCATCCAGCAGGATATCAAGGAGCTGCTGGAGCCTATGCTGGCAGTGGGACTGAGGTGGGTGTCACACACCTCACTTTCCCTGTCTCTGGTTGTGTGAGGCATGAACCACAGGATTGTGACTGTGTTAAAACAGCAAGGCATGATTGCACGTTAAATTGGATAGGTAGGCTAGTTCTCACTAAACACGTAGGCTAGTTGCATCACTAGCTAGCTCTGTGATCCTAAGTTACTTTACTTCTCTGAGCCTCGATTTTCTCACCTGAAATGTGGGTATAGTAGCAATTCCTGCTGTCTAGGGTTGTGAGGATTAAGTGAAAGAGTTCATGAAATGGCCACTCTTAGCACAGTGCCTTGCATATAAGAAAGGCTAAATTAATGTTTGCAGCTGTCATTTATATGGTCACTGGAAAGTTGCTTAAGCTCTCTACACTAGTTCTCTTGATCTATAACAGGGCGGGGAATCTTTATTCTCCCAAGGGTCATCTGAATAGTTTATAGCATCATCCATGGGCCATACAAAATTACCAACTTAGCCCTGACCGGTTTGGCTCAGTGGATAGAGTGTCAGCCTGCAGACTGAAGGGTCCCAGGTTCGATTCCGGTCAAGGGCATGTACCTTAGTTGTGGGCACATCCCCAGTATCGGGTGTGTAGGAGGCAGCTGATCAATGTCTCTCTCGCATTGATGTTTCTAACTCTCTATATCTCTTCCTCTGTGTAAAAAAATCAATAAAAATATTTTTTTTTAAATTATCAACTTAAAAATGAGCCTGCTATGTTTGGTCAAATATGTAATTAGCTCACCCCTAATGCCTTGGCAGGGCCAGACCAAATGATTTCTCAGGCCTTATGTGGCCCGCAGGCCGGACGTTCCCCAGCCCTGCTCTGTAAAATAAGGACATGGCTCTCAATCTGACTCCCAGGTTGTTTATTGAGACTTGGTCTTCTACGGGGGTCGAATTATCTTCAGCAAGTTCTCATGGCAAAACCCAGAAACGCATTGTTTTGAAATCTGTGACCAGGACAAGAGCGTTCAGAACACTTACTCTTTAGTATCCTATCTATTTTAAAGACCAAGAGTGAAGGTGCCCGATCCCCTTGCTGGACAAGGAGGATTGTTTCTTCCCAAGAACAGACTGAATGTCATGTATGCAGCCCATGGGTGACCGGTGTCCTCCCTCTCAGCCCTGCCCTCACAGCTGTGCTCTACGACCTGAGCCGTCAGATTCCACAGCTAAAGAAGGACATCCAAGATGGGCTCCTGAAGATGCTATCCCTGGTCCTCATGCACAAGCCCCTCCGGCACCCAGGCATGCCCAAGGGCCTGGCGCATCAGCTGGCTTCCCCTGGCCTCACAACCCTCCCAGAGGCCAGTGATGTGGGCAGCATTACTCTTGCCCTTCGAACTCTTGGCAGCTTTGAATTTGAAGGTAAGGAATTGCAACAGATCTTGCAAAGATAGTGAGTGATTCTGGGAACCTTGAGAAAGAAATGAGGGTGTCTAGAATTCCTGGATCTTGCTAAGGGCCTTGGTGACAGGGTAGCTGTTTCTGTAGCAGTTCATCTTTCTTAGAGTCTGTACATTGTTAATTCCTACTGCTTGTTTCTTTGTCCCATACTGTGTTTTGGGGCAGATGGTGTTTCAGGAAAAGTGTGCTTTGGTCCAAGGAACTAATGTTTCAGAGATGGAAAAGTCAGAGATGGACCCCCTAGGCCCCCACCTCCAGGTAGCTAAGATGATATTTAGTGCTTTAACACATGTGAGCATGGGCTTTGGGTGTTTGTATGCCTGTGGCTGTGTGATTTCCGAGAGCGCTATGCTGTGTAGTTCAGTTTGGAATTCCAAGCTACAGGGAAACCCCACTAATTCCCTAGAGAGATTTCATTCAGGAGAGAAAAATGGACACTTTTTGAAATTTAAGATCCTGTAGGCAGTCTTAGTCAAGCTTATAGGGAAACAAGCAAGTACCAAAACCCTGAATGGCATGCCGACTGAATGCGGGCAGCCATCTGTGTTTTCCCATTGCAGTTCCTTCTTCACGCTGATTAACATCCAGGACAGTTTATTTGTAATGAATAGGAAGTAGCTATATTTACACCCAGCCCACATCAGACTCTTTTTGGTATTAAAATCAGAAACCAAAATGGACAAGGTAAATTTGATCAAGAATTGTTTTACTCTCTGAGCTTGGGTCAGAATAAAACAAAATGATTTATTCTCTAAAGGGAATAAAAGACAGGATGGGGAAAGGCCCTTTTTCTGTCTCCCAGCTCCTCCGCCTCCCTTCTGCCTTTCTAATGATTGAAAGCTCATTGTTAGGAATGAGTTCTGGGTCGGTGTCTTGCTGATCTAATATCTTGTTGAAAATTGAATTAGTAGCCACAAAGTGGAAAATGCAGCTAGCAGGTTGCAGACCTATTGTCTGAAGCAGCAGTGATTGTTCTGTTTTCTCTCTGCTTTATATCCAGGACACTCTCTGACCCAGTTTGTCCGCCACTGTGCGGATCATTTCCTGAACAGTGAGCACAAGGAGATCCGCATGGAAGCCGCCCGCACCTGCTCCCGCCTGCTCACGCCCTCTGTCCACCTCATCAGCGGCCACGCACATGTGGTTAGCCAGACTGCAGTGCAAGTGGTGGCGGACGTGCTCAGCAAGCTGCTCGTTGTTGGGATAACAGATCCCGGTAAAGTTTATTAGACAGAAACAGTCTGGGGAAGTTTAGAGGTTTGGGGCAGTTTCATTGCATGGCCTCTCCAGAGACCTTTAGCCTCATGACGTTCAGCTCTTTCTCTGCCAAGGCATTATTGGCGCCATTGTTGTAAGATAACCTGTCTTTAATTCTTTTCTCTTTGTTCCTGTGAGTAGAGAAAGGAATGACAGGTTAGATGAGAGAAGGGTATCTGGAATCCTCTCACGAGGCTGACGGCAGTGGAGGGAACACTGGGGAAGGGCTGGAAGGATGAGCGCATTGAAGAGGCGTTCAAAGGCTCACTTGTTTTGCAGACCCTGACATTCGCTACTGTGTCTTGGCATCCCTGGATGAGCGCTTTGATGCACACCTGGCCCAGGCAGAGAATTTGCAGGCCCTGTTTGTGGCCCTGAATGACCAGGTGTTTGAGATCCGGGAGCTGGCCATCTGCACGGTGGGCCGGCTCAGTAGCATGAACCCAGCCTTCGTCATGCCTTTCCTGCGCAAGATGCTCATCCAGGTAATGATATGACAGTCAAAGCTAGAGGCACTGGGAGAGGACTTTTATCATGACAGCTGTTTGGAGAGAAAGAATTTACAGACAAGATTGCGATACCTGGTAAAAGCCACATTTGGCTCCAAGGTCCACGTTTCCCTGGCTTCATAATTGGCAGTTGTAGTGTTTATCACCTCAGTAAGTCTCTTATCAGTGTGACTCCAGTGTGTCTCTTAGTCCAAGCTAACCTCTCACTCAGCTTTTTCCCGGCAAGTCACCAGCGATTCTATTTCTTGGCGCTCTTCGCTGCAGATGGTCTTCCCAGCACCTCTCTATCCTTCCAGGCCCCTGCTTTTCTTGCTGATGCTAGGTCAAGCAAAGAGGCCAAATATGAGGTTCCAACATTGTTGCTCATATTATTGCTCCTGGTCTGTGGTCCCTGGCTCTCATTCTTAAACAGTGTGAGATGCCAAACTAAGCTGCTTGGACCAGAGCCTGCGGTAAATCCAGATTGACTTTGCTGGTAGAGCCAGTAGGGTTTTCTGTTTTGGCTGAAACCTGTCTTGACCTCAAGTAAGTTTCCTGGCCTCCTGTGAGCAATGTGTGGGCCAGGCCTGCCTGCCTCAGTTACTTCCCCCCACCTTTTCTGGGTCTCAGTGTGGCTCACCCAGTCATTTCCTATCCCCCATTTCTACCCTGTCCCCACCTTACTCTCTGCTTCCTGACTCTCTCCTATAGTTTCTTTTGAAGTAAACACTTTTCATAACATATAAAGAACTTAAACATAGAACATCATTAATATATGTAATTTTTACCCTAGAAAAATGTCATTTAATTAGAAGATTTTACAGTGGCACTTCTTGTGTGTTTTTTTGTTGTTGTTGTTTTTTTGTTTGTTTGTTTTGGCACTTCTGTTTTTAGCCTGATAGTTTATTTAACTTATTTTTCCTGTGTTAGGAATACCTACTGTTTTGTTTTTTAAAAATACTTAAGGTTTTCGGAAGGAAAAGAAATCATTGTTGAGCCTGTAGTTCAAATCATGCTAAATAAGCTTGATGTAGAAATGTCTCGTAGTGAGAACAGCAGTGAGTTAATTCCGTTAACAGACCTTTTGAGGACCTATGTGTTTCAAGATGTTCCAAGTGTGCTGGAAGCAGGAATAGGCCAGGTGAGGCCTGCATCCTCTGGGAGCTTATAGTAAGCTACCAGGCTGCCTCACTGTGCTGGTACTGGAGAGCCTGAAGCACCAGTCAGTGCGCATGTCAGGACGGGACTTAGCCTCCAAAACTCCAAAGTTTAAATAATCGTTCTTGTTTTGAAGATGCAAATTTTTCCGAGATGAAGTGCACATTTTCATGCCTTAATAGAGGCATTACCTAAACGTGCTTCTGCCTTTTCTTGCTGCCTTGATCATCCAGGTGGGCATTGGGTACTGTGATTAAGGTGCAGTGGTGCCCTCTAGCTCTAGAGGTGAGTTTAGGGTACCTTGATTTGGCCCTGTGCTGCCCCAGAGAGTCGTGCTCCCCTCTCTGGTACCCATTGTTTTCCAGTCAGCCATCTCTCCTTGCTGTTGTGGGTCTGTTCTTAGTATTCCACTCCATCCTCACTCGCTGCTGTCTGCTGTGACAGTGAAAACAGGCTTCTAATAGGATCCAGAAAGTCAGGATTCATCTTAAGTTAGTAACGAAGATAAAATGTAATACCACATTGTGGACTCCTCCTCGGGGTAGCAGAGTTAGCAGGAACTTTGTTTTTTCACTTTTCTCACTTTTCAGAGATTTCCTCTGGCAACTGCAACTCTTTAGTAGTCTGTCTATAGTAAGTTCTTAGCCCAGCCAGCGTGGCTCAGTGGTCGAGCTTTGACCTATGACAAGAGGTCACGGGTTCGATTCTCGGTCAAGGCACATGCTTGGGTTGCAGGCTCAGTCCCCATTGTGAGGTGTTAGGAGGCAGCTGATCAGTGGTTCTCTCTCATCATTGATGTTTCCTTCTCTCTCTCTCCCCCTCTCCCTTCTCTGAATTCAGTTAAAATATATATTTTTTAAAAGTTCTTAATGTCTGTGTCACTATGAGCGTAATGTGTGATTTGCTAGTGTTTGAAGGATGTCAGAACAATCACATTATCTCTGTTCATTAAGGTCCTTGGAGATTGATTTTATTGCTATACTCCCTAACTATTTGGGTTTACCTAGATGTGCCTGAAACCACTACTGAATATCAGTATTTCTCTCAACATCATAGCTGTGCTGACTGTTCTCTGATTCCTTTGTCATTATTTATAGGCACTCTTAGTAATTTGCTGTCTGGACAAAGATTTTTCCAGCAGAGAGCCCTTCCTTCATTCCTCATTTCTGCAAAGCACTGCTCACAGCTATCCCTTCTCCGTCTGTTGTGACTGTGCTGCACTGTTGAAAGCTGTGCTCTGGAGAGGACTGTGGGACCTTGGATGCTGTGATGGGGAGATGGGGCTGGTTTCGAACAGTTTGTCTTTCAGTTGCTGCTGTATCCAAGACTGAGCTGCAGAGATGTCCTTTACGTATCGAGTATCAGGCAGCTACCTCATCCACAGTGGAGTTCTGGTTCCTTCTCCTGTCCACACTTGCCCTTTGACACGCAGCTGCTCTCTGCAGTTTCCTCTGCTGCACTGAGCCTTTCTTCCCTGCAGATTTTGACAGAGCTGGAGCACAGTGGCATTGGAAGAATCAAAGAGCAGAGTGCCCGCATGCTGGGCCACCTGGTCTCCAACGCCCCCCGACTCATCCGCCCTTACATGGAGCCTATTCTGAAGGTAACACGACAGACAGGCTGGCACTTGCTCTGGGGTGTCTTACAGCTGCTCATTGGGGTGATGAGACTGTTTCAGTTCTCACTGGGATGATGAGCAAACTGGACAATTTCTTTGGTCCCAGGGACAAAGGTCACATCAAGCACCCTCAGTTAAAGAATACCAAGAACCTCACGGATTGCAGGAGGTTCTCCTTATAAGAGATACACTTCAAGCACATCCTCAAATGTGTGCTTGGAAAGAAGTAGGTGGTTTGCAGCATAAAACAGCTCCCTCAAAATGACAAAAAATGAGCTTTAAAATTGGAAACAATGTTCAAATTTGAACATGTTAGAGCCATGTGCGGCCTTTCATAACTTACGTGAATCAGGGCAGATGATCTCACCCATATAATATAGAGGAGGCGTGGAAAAAGTTTTTAAACCGTGGCACTTCCCAGCTCAGTCATGTGTCACACGTGTGCGCAGTATGGAGAAAGGTTTGAAAATCCACTTTCCAGAGAAATCCTGGCTTCATAAACCTAGCAGTCACTGACCCATGACTGAGACGGTCTCTGTGTGAAGTTTGCTTTTATTAGAGAAAGGTTTCTTGTAGACTCTCCCCTGCATTCAGTTCCTCATCCTTGGTTTCCATAGGCTTTAATTTTGAAACTGAAGGATCCAGACCCTGATCCAAACCCAGGTGTGATCAATAATGTCTTGGCTACAATAGGAGAGTTGGCTCAGGTAAGGAGACAACTGCCTTTTCCCTTGGATGGAAAGAATACTATTTCTCCTCCGAGGAAGTCTAAATACTTCTTAATGTCACAATTTCCAATCTTATCCACCACCCTCTTTTTCACGTTGTAGGTTAGTGGCCTAGAAATGAGGAAGTGGGTTGATGAACTTTTTATTATCATCATGGACATGCTCCAGGACTCCTCTCTGTTGGCCAAAAGGCAGGTGAGTATCACTGAGTCCCGATGGCGACAGAAGGACAGATTCCATGAGGCCAGGGCCTTGTTTCGCCAATCACCTCGGTGTCTCCAGCTAGCATCTAGCACATAACGTGTACTCGGAAACATTTGCTGAGTGAGGAAAGGAAGAAAGACCTGGAGCCACAATTAGCTGTCATCCTGGCTAGGCGTCGCTTTCAGTAAGGATCATGGCTGACCAGTGCCATTGCCTCTAGACAAAAGAAAATGCAAATCACGTGGGCTGTGGATGCCAGCCGAGCTGTAGTCCGCCCTCCCCAGCTTGGCTTCCTGTTAGTCACTGAGGTCAGTAGGTGACTAGACTAAAGTTGAGAGCAGTTTCAATTTCCTTTTGAGTCAGACTTCTGTTATTCAGTGAGGCTGTGTAAGGGCTATGGATTTCCTTTGGAAAGGTGGGACTATTCTTTCCTTTTTGATATAGTGATTGTCATAATGGTTTATAGCCTTGTTTTTATTTCCCAACTCTCAGGATTTCTGTTCATGCATGGTGTTTTTACTGGAAATTCTTATTGGCTCAACTCACCACGTGAGCTTTTGTCTATCCAGGTGGCCCTGTGGACCCTGGGACAGTTGGTGGCCAGCACTGGCTATGTGGTGGAGCCCTACAGAAAGTACCCCACTTTGCTTGAGGTGCTGCTGAATTTCCTGAAGACTGAGCAGAACCAGGGCACACGCAGAGAGGTAGGGAGCATGGCATGCTTAGTCTTCAAAGACTTTGCTGGGAAAATGGAGAGAGAGACACAAAAGTTAGTGGCATTAACATGCGCTGACAGTGTTGATTAGACTTCCTGTCCCTCTCCATTCTCTTCATGTCGCTGGTCACTGGGTATGAACTGGGTATCATGGAACATGAGAAGGATAACCCTGAGAGCTGTTGTAATCAGATGTTCTGATGGATGTTTTCTTTTTCCCTCCCCTTTCCACCCAGGCCATTCGGGTGTTAGGGCTTTTGGGGGCCTTGGATCCCTACAAGCACAAAGTGAACATTGGCATGATCGACCAGTCCCGGGATGCTTCTGCTGTCAGCCTGTCAGAATCCAAATCAAGTCAGGATTCCTGTAAGTTGAGGGACCCATGAGAGACTTGCCAAGTGTTTACCTTGCAGAGCCCTTGCCAGCTATGTTTAGAAAGAGCTGGATAACTATGACATTAGAGCATATTGACCTGCTTTGCAACTTTGAATGAAAAGTCAGTAGTTTCCTCTTGAATCTTATCAGGAATGCTGCTTCCCAGGGTTCCAGAGTCTTCATACCTGTCCGGGTTTTTGTCAAGGGTCAATAGGCTAAGTCTGTACTCACATTTTTGGGGCCGATGAGAGAGATGGAAAATACCACCCCAACATTTCTGTTCACATCTCATGCTTTGTTAGTGCTTCTCTGATGTTTTGTATTGCCATGGCACCCAAGGAGGAAGAGGGTAGAATTTTAATTGATAGGGAAATCTGAGGCAAGGCTCAGGAGCCTGGAAACACTAGTAGCAATCAGATTCCAGGGCTCTTCTGTCCGTCAGGTGGTCTGGCCCTAGAGCCTCTTGGCCTTTGGACATATTGCCTAAGAGCTTGGATAGGATGTGGGGATGCAGGAGAATTTTTTAAAAATAATAATGTTTATTGGATTCAGAGAGGAAGGGAGAGGGAGAGAGAGAGAGAGAGAGAGAGAAACATTAATGATGAGAGAGCTGATCATTGATCGGCTGCCTCCTGCACGTCCCCTACTGGGGATCGAGTCTGCAACTCAGGCATGTGCCCTTGACTGGAATCGAACCTGGGATCCTTTAGTCTGCAGGCCGATGCTCTGTCCACGGAGCCAAACGGGCCAGGGTGAGCATTTCCTAATCATACCCATTGTTCATCAGGGCAGGCTTATTTCCAACTGTGGAAGTTCAGCAGTGACTCTCCCACTATCCAGCAAAATGTTTTTTACCCAAAATAAGATAATTTGTTCCTAAGTTCTGAGGATGGGATCATGTTGCTTCCAATTTGTTCTTCCATATTACAGAAGTGTACCTGTGATGTTACCCTGTCAAGAGCAGAGCCTGAGCCATGTCCCTCCACATGCTCCCCTTACTCAGCAGTGCCAATCATCTAGCCTTACCTGTCCTTACTGTACCATAAACCACCCACCCCAAGTCTTTGAGATCCTTGTTCAGGTCAGGTAGCATTTGCCACTCACTTGTCTCAATTGCCATGGGGACCAAGCAACTGCTGAACAAATGTTTGCCTAATTTAATTCCCTTTATTTTCATTTGGGAGAGTAATTATTTTTATAGATGGTTTCAGCTACAGAGTTGAAGCAATTTAAAGAAAACCCATCATGTACTGTTTTAGGCTCCAGTGGTTTAGGTAATAGGAAAGCCAAAAACTGTTTAGCCCTTGATGGTGAGGATCTATCCACTGGTTCCTACTATATCCTGTATTTCCAATGGTGTTGGAACAAGGGAGAAGGATATGAATGCTGATGGCTGTCAGGAGATTTTTTTATTGTTGTTAGCGAAACCATGCTCTGCCTGAAGTCAGCCATGTCACGTATAGCTCATGATTCTCATTGTTCTGTCCTAGCTGACTACAGCACCAGTGAAATGCTGGTCAACATGGGAAACCTGCCTCTGGACGAATTCTACCCAGCTGTGTCCATGGTGGCCCTGATGCGGATCTTCCGAGACCAGTCCCTCTCACACCATCACACCATGGTTGTCCAGGCCATCACCTTCATCTTCAAGTCCCTGGGGCTCAAGTGTGTGCAGTTCCTGCCTCAGGTCATGCCCACATTCCTGAATGTCATTCGGGTCTGTGATGGGGCCATCCGGGAAGTAAGTAGCTAAAGCTTCAACCCTGGCTCCTCCCTGCTCTAAGCCATACCTGCATGGAAGGTCTGCCTGTTCCTAAGCTTCCTAATAATGCACTCCGCTAGCTATTGAACCTGTTGCCTCTCCTCTTCCTGTTTTTCCTCCAGAGTAGATTTTTTATCTTCTTTCAGTTTTTGTATAACAAAAATTTAACTAAAGAGCCATTATACTTAGAGGCTCATGTTCCTTGATGTCTGTAATGTACTTTTATAGGAACCATTTCACAAAAACTGTCCACAGTGATTCTGTGAGGAGGTGGCCAGGAAATAGGTAGGGATAGCTCTACAGAGTTACACCTGTGCCATGCAGTGACCAGTTCTAACCACTTTAGAATCCAGTAGTGTCCCTGTCATTAGAAACAAAACTAAATTTGCTTTGAGCCCAATCTCATATGTCCTGTCAATCTCACCTCTTCAGTTAATGAGTTCTGTAATTTTGTTACTATTTAAAATACTTTATTTATCCCCAGCTTAGCTAGGTTTCATACTGTAAGAGTGAAAAGATGTATGTTCATCACTAAATTATTGTTGATAATGGAGGGCAGCAAAGGTACAAGAGAGCTATAAAAATCTTTTGGGGATAAAAGTCTTTGGGGGAAGGGCATTTAGAATATGATTTACTTAATATTGAAGATCATAACAAAATAAAAACTACACCCTGAAGACCTCTTTTACCTGGAAAGTACTTGGGGTTTCCCTTCCCTAAGTCCTCCTTATTCCCAGCTTTATTTAGTGGGTGACATTTTTACTTACAGTTGCAAGGTATCAACCTAAATAGAATTTCCTTATCCCATCCCTTCCCCAATTTGCTTGCTGTTTTAATTTCTTAGAGACAGTTTAACTTAATAATTAAGACCTAATTAATTGAGTTAATTACTGAAAATGCATTTCAGTGCCCATAATTGTATTATATAGCTCTATTTATTTTAGAAAGTAATTGGTAATGAATTAGAGTTGAGTAAACAAAAGGTATGTTTATAGTTGATTAAAGTTTTTGTTGACTTTGGAATCTGGTGATTTAAGAAATTCTTCAGTAATAGCTGATATTCATTGAGCACTTAGCAGTATTCATGTTCCTGTTCTAGTGCTTTTCCAGGTATTATCCCATTTAACTCTTACAGCAAACCTATGAGACAAAGGCTATTATCTGCATTTTTCCTCTGAAGAGGCAGGGTGCAGAGAGGTGAAATGAAGTTCACAAAGCTAATAGGTGCTAGAATGGCTCACACTAGTCAGTCTGGCCCCAAAGCCCCTCTCTGCAGGAACTGGTGTGGCTGATGTATAAAGCCATTGATGGTTATTTCTAGCCCCCGCTACCATCACCACCACATGTTTTAAAACTTTGAACTTAGTAGATAGAATGGTGTGGAAACTATGGTGTGATTCCATATTTGTCTTTATTCATTCACAAGGACTTCAGGTGAACCTGGGAGTTCTGCGTCCTTCCTGGTGCCAATGTGCTGACCTCTTCTCTGTTTCAGTTTCTCTTCCAGCAGCTGGGAATGTTGGTGTCCTTTGTGAAGAGCCACATCAGACCTTACATGGATGAAATAGTCACCCTCATGAGAGTGAGTAGAAATTCATGCCTTGGTCTGCTCATCAGTGTTGGGTCTGTGAACTCAGAGCAGATTTGGGTAAGGTGGATATTCTTCCGTGGGTCCTGGTAGAACTCTTACATCCCAAGTATAGCTGGAGGAAGGTGTCCCACTGACTTAGGAAAGGGGACAGAAGGCTCCCAGGTACAAGAGAACCGGTGTGAAGTCTGCAGAGGAATCCTGAGGCAATTGTTCTGCCAGAAACAGGCTCTTGAATTCTTTGCCTCACATACAACAAAGCAGTTTCACTGAATATCACAACAGTAACAGTACTTTACTATTCCCATGAAAGCCCTCTTGCTAACTGCCCATAAAACCAAGGGCCTGAGAGCTCTGGGAACTGGGTCTCCTGGGCTATTGAGTCCGATGGACTCCTGTCAGGCACCGAGCAAGAAGGTGCTGCTTCCCCTGCTGCCTTCAAAGGCATAAATGCTGCCTCTGACTGCAGCGGCTCATGCGGAAAGGCTCACGTCCCAGGTTTTAGAACGTGCTTTCAGCAGGTGCAGGACACCCCGTTGATGGCGATAGAGATTTTCTATTTGAGTGTGAGGCCTGCTTCCTGCTGTTCTATATAATTTAAATGTCTCTGTTGGGAAGGTTGCTTGCAGAGATGGCTGTGTCCTCAAAGAATTAGAAGACGATTCTTCCATTGATTTCTGTTCTTCTATGCCAGCCCTTTGTAGTTAGCTTGGAAGAAGCAGCAGGACTAAAATCAAAGTAGCTGGCTTCAAAAATGGAACTTCCCGAAACTGGGTCTCAGAACTGAAAGCTCCTCCATGTGTGAATAATTAAAGCCACTCTGTTCCCTGGCTGCTGCCACAGCAGCTCTGTGCATGGAAGCGTCAGGCAGAATGCTGAAGAGCCTGGTGGATGGTCCTGGGGGAGGGGCAAGGGAGAAGCGGTGTACTTGTGTTTGAAGCTGAAGTGATCTGTGACTTATCCCCCAAAATACTAATGACCAAAACATAGGGATTTGAGTCAGGGAGCCTCACACCTGAAAAATACAGCCTTTATTCTTCCGAGATAGAGAAGGTGCACCAGGGCTCCTTTTTTGGCTGTTGATCCTGGGTGTTTTAATGAGCTCCCCTGAGCCAGGAAGAGAACGGTCTTTCTTTGTGAGCACTGATCCCGCCCACATCCCGGGGCAGGCTGCCTGGCTTCTTTGAGTAGAGCAGCCCCTGTGAGGAGTCGAGAGAATACAGCCGGGAGATAGAGGAGCTTTCTCTAAGGAAGGCAGAGTGTAGTACAAGTGAAGGACCATCAGGAAAACAGTGGAGACCATGAGATCTGTGGCGTTGCTTTGGCAAAGCTTTCTTATCTAGAGAAAAAATAGCTTTTCCAAAGAGATTACTCCTCGCTCCAAGCAGAGAGAAAGAACGTTTTGCCAGCATCTTTTAGTATGCTTTTTACTTTCTAAACTATTATACTTAAAAAAAAAAATTTACGTACCTTATGCTTCCATAGAAACTCTTTCTCTTGTTTTTGTTGATTTCAACTCTGAATTATTTGGGGGCCCAAGAGTATTAATAGGCATGTGTTGCCATCACTATGGTTTCTGTTATCAGAAGTCTCCTGTGGCAGTTCCAAAGAAGGCAGGAGGCAGCTGTCTTTTTAGTTGACTTTAAGTGACTGCTTTTCCTGGAGTCAGAGATGTGGACCAGTTTGCCTTGCACTGCTGAGGCAGAATCTGTGGCCAACTGACCAAGTTTTTATTTTAGTAGCTTTTGTGGAATCTATATATATTAAGGTGACCAGACGTCCCACTTTTGGCGCGACAGTCCCGATTTTTAAAAATTTGTCCAGCGTCCCGCAGTGTTTTTAAAAAGTCCTGATTTTTGGAAAGAGACACACGTACTACTCTTTGTAATATTTTAAGTAATAATAATAATAAAAAAAGAACACCCCCCCCCCCGTCAATGGTGTCCTACTTTACCAATGTTAAAATCTGGTTACCTTAATATATATAAAAGCCTAAGTGACCTTCTGACTGGTAGCTGTGATGTGCAATCACTTCCGGGGGCAGATGCTTAACACAGGAGCTGCCGAGCTATGGTGACTTGGCAGTTACAGTTCTCTGGTGATGCACCCAGAACCAGAGAGGAGGGGGCCTGCGCATGCATCACCCAAGAACCGCCCTGTTGCAGTCTGGGACCCCTCAGGGGATGTCAGAGAGCCGGTTTCAGCCCGATCCCCATAGGCCAGGCCAAGGGACCCCACCTGCCAGAGAGACCCCGCTCACTCCGCAGACGCCCTTCGAGCCACGGCGCCACCCCAGGTGCGGCTGGCCAGGGAGAGACCGCAGGAAGCGCGGGAGGTTGGCTCCAGAGCATGTCCAGCCCATCTCACCCAGTCCCACCCCGCTGGCCACCTTCTAATTCCCTTTCAGTGTGCAGGAATCCATGCATCAGGCCTCTAGTATAATTATATGGGTGTAGAAAAGTGCTTTTTTTTTTTAAAGGTGTTTTTATCGATTTTTTAGAAGAAGGCAGGGCGGGAGAGGGATAAACAGAGACATTGATGAGAGAGCAACATCATCAGTCAGCTGCCTCCTGCACACCCCCCACAGGAGACCGAGCCTGATCAGGCATGTACCCTGATTAGGAATCAAACTGGCAGCCTTTTGTTCCCTGGGCGGATGCTCAACCATCGAGCTGCACCAGCGGGGTGAAAAGTGCTGCTTTTGTGCCACTATCCAGGCCTGAAAATGATATCGGACAGTTGTCAGATGATAACTAACAAAGTCTAAATCCAGAAAGGGCGGGACACCTTGTTACAGTGGAATAGCCCTTTGGGAGAGCCCGGGTGGTACCCAAAGTAAAGAATCCACCCTGGACTCCTTGAGAGCTCCAGGTGACGTATACTTAGTCACTTGTTCTAAACAAACATCTGTGAAGGTGTGTTTGAGTGGCTGGAATATGCCATGTGCTCCACTAGATTCTGGGGAGATGGATGGATCAAAGGGGTTCTTGCCCTTAATTAGCTTACAGTCTAACAGAGGAAGAGTTGCAGTGAGAATTATTACAGGAGCTAGAAAAGAGGGAGGCGAAGGGACCCGACATGGGTAACGGAAGGAGAGTGGGAAAGCCTTCATAGAAGTGAGGCTTGAGTCAGATCTAGAAAGAGGTGCGCAGCTCTTGCTCAGCTAAGAGGTGGGATTCTAGGGAAAGAGCAGCATGAGCAAAGCATGGAAGAGCAAAGCAGCCTTGTGCCTTCAGAGAAATGCAGTTTTCATTTGTTCACTGTCACTGTGACAACACAGCGAGGCCCAGGGAGAGGGGGAGAGGGAAAGGGTTTACCTTGGGACGGACCGTGCTCAGTAGGTTTTTGCTCCTTTTGGCCATCTCAGTTCCTTGGTTCATACTTCAGCGGAGGGAAACCTGACTTTGCTCCGCTCTCCCCTCTTTATAGGAATTCTGGGTCATGAACACCTCAATCCAGAGCACGATCATTCTTCTTATTGAGCAAATTGTGGTAGCTCTTGGGGGTGAATTTAAGCTCTACCTGCCCCAGCTGATCCCGCACATGCTACGGGTCTTTATGCATGACAACAGCCCAGGCCGCATCGTCTCCATCAAGGTGAGTAGCCAGGACTTCCTCTAGAGAGATTCCAGCATCCATCACGGTCAGCTAGGAGACAAGACCCTGTTCTGAGTGTCAGGGTGGTGCTTGATCCACAAGACTGACACCAAAGAATACTAATACCTGCTACACACAGCTTACAGTTTGCAGAATGTGTGCTGTCCTTGATTATCCTTATGTTTTGTCTCCTTTTATTTTTGGTAAACGTTTTATCCCAGACCAATTTTTTCAGTTGTCTAGCATCGGATTCCTTACCAATTGAAATAAGCTCAGAGAAAGCAAAGTAATCTGTAAGCAAAATAAACGAGGGAGGAAATGCTGCCGAAAGAATGTAGTTCAAAGCTACTTAATAAAGGCTTTTCAGAGGCCCCACAGACATTTGGATTCCCCATAGCACTGCCCCTCCGTGCTCTTCAGTACGCGACCCCTGACTGCACCCGTCCCTTGCTGTGCTTTTGCTCCCTCTGCAGTTGCTGGCGGCAATTCAGCTGTTCGGTGCCAACCTGGACGACTATCTTCACTTGTTGTTGCCTCCCATCGTGAAGCTGTTTGATGCCCCTGAAGTTCCACTGCCATCACGGAAGTAAGCACCTGCTCTTTGGGACAAACTGTCAGTAGGCCTTTAGCATTTCGTTGAAAATGTCCTGTTTTAAAATTCCCAGGCCATTGTGTTGTTATTGCAACTCCCATTATTTTATACAGAAATGTTCCAGATTTATGGAAATCTTAACTGTCCCTATCCCACTGAAACATATGTTGGATCCATGTCACCCAAATTCCTCAGAAGCCATCCGTCCCCATTTGGCACTGGTTGTTAAGGGAGCCCTCGGCGACTTCTCTTCCTTTGGGGTTATATGTTAGCAGTTACTGTATGTTAGCGATTGTCACAGGGCAGCTCTGGAGACAGTGGACCGCCTGACAGAGTCCTTGGATTTCACCGACTACGCCTCCCGGATCATCCACCCGATTGTTCGAACGCTGGACCAGTGCCCGGAACTGCGGCCCACAGCCATGGACACGTTGTCTTCCCTCGTCTTCCAGCTGGGGAAGAAGGTAAGGCAGTCTCTCCACAGAAGCACTCTTCTGTCTGCCTTTGGGAAGAAGACTGTGAACCTCTCCATTTGTTATGCTGTAGGTCTCACACTCTGTCAGAAAACTAGGAATTATTGGCGCTTTTTTTTCTTCCTTTATTCAGCAGATATTTATTGAGCCACCTATGTGGTGGGTGAAGTGCTGCTGTGGGGATAATCTAATAAGCAGAATAACATCCTTGTTTCCCCAGAGTTTTCATTCTCATGAAGCCAAAGTTAATACACGCAAGTTGTCTCATAAGAGCGGTGGTGGGAGTGGGAGAGATGCTGTTTATTCAGGGTAGACAGGGAGGTTCTCTGATAAGTGGACATTTGGGCAGAGATCTAAATAAAGTAAAGGCCCAATCCCAGAGAGCTGGGTGCAGGCAGAAGGAATAGCAACGCAAGAGTGGGAGATGGCAGCATGCTTGAAGCATCAAGGAACGGCAGGAGCGCAGTGAGACTTCAGAGGAGGAAACGGAAAGTGCTTAGAAAAGGTCAGCGTTAAGGCAGGGCTGGGTTGGGCATGGAAACTTGGTGCTGTTGGCTGGCAGTATTCCAAATGTAGCCCCGGATGAGCAGTGTCCTAACCTGCATAGCTGGGGGCTGTTAGAAACGCAGGCGCTCGGCCTCAGCCTGGACCCACTGAGCCGGAAACTCTGGCTGTCGAGCCAGCAATCTGGTTTCATAAGCGCCCTAACCTCCCTGTGGTAATTCTGATGCCATTTGCACATGATTGTTGTAGCCACTGTACTTTATCGTTTACTCCAAGAGCCACGACTGCAAGTGTTGGGAGGATTTTGAGCACAGGACGACTATGATCTGACCTGATGTTTTTAAGTGATCACTCTCAATGCCATGTGGCAGGGTAGACTAGGTCACAAGTGGAAGCAGAGAGACTGTTGCAAAGCTGTTGCAGTAACCCAGATGGAAGGGGATGGGGATAGATTTGTAGCAGGGGAGGGCCAAAAGATTCTTCTGAATACCGCAGAGCTAGCCCCACACTCAGAAGAAATAGCTATACTGTAGTGGGGGTAATATTCTTTCTCAACTTTTCCACTCTCCAAAGTAATGGTCTCTGATCTCCTTCCTCTCCTGTTACAGTACCAGATTTTCATCCCAATGGTGAATAAAGTTCTGGCGCGACACCGAATCAACCATCAGCGCTACGATGTCCTCATCTGCAGAATTGTCAAGGTGAATTGCACTTCATTTTTGTTCCTAAATCCCTTGTGGTCTTTCCTATTAGTATTTTTGTCATCTTACCTATGGGAATATATCTACTTTTTAAATTCTTAACCAGGGATTGGCAAACAAACAAACAAACAAACAAAAACAACAGGAAAAAAACGAGTACATTTTTTTTCAGGTTTGCAGGCTACTAATGTGTGGTCTCTGTTGCAACCACTCAGCTCTGCCACTGCCTCCTAAAAGCAGCTATGTGCAAATATGAGTGAGCCTGGATGCATACAAGTAATATTTTACTTATGGACACCACAGTACAGTGCTCTGATAATCTTCTTTGGATATTTTCAGCCATTTAAAAATGTAAAAACCATTCTTGGCTCTTGGGCCACACAGGCACAGGCTGCGGCCTCTGCTGCCTCCGCTCCTCATCACTTCACCATTGCTCACGGTTGCTTCCTCTGTGCTAGCTGCATGCTCCTACTCCTGTCAGTGACCTAGAGTGACCAGCATAGACTGGTCTGCAGTGGGGAATACAGCCTCATTTTGCTCATACGTGGAGCCATGCCTACCTAAGTCCTGGCTCTTCCAGAAGGTGTGACTCTCGCAGAGCTTAAGGATGTTTTCCAAACTGGGAGCCCCTTGTGGAGTTGCAGGTTTTGTCTGTCAATCTCTGGTTGCAGGGCTATACCCTGGCCGACGAGGAGGAGGACCCTTTGGTTTACCAGCATCGCATGTTGAGGAGCGGCCAAGGCGATGCGTTGGCCAGTGGGCCAGTAGAGACGGGGCCCATGAAGAAACTGCACGTCAGCACCATCAACCTCCAAAAGGCAGGTCTACCGCTTCTTGGGAGACTTGGAGAGGAGAGCCCTGCTCTTCTCTCCTGCTCAGAACTTTCAGTGCTTGCTACCTTTTGTTAAAAACAACCAAAGACCACATCAGCCCAGGAATTTTTCTGGAAATCTAGATACTGGGAACTTAGGTCATTTTGTCTTTCTCGGGAAAGCTGAATTATAATTCTTTTTTATTAGAGGGAAAATAAAGAACAAAGTGGCCTTTTGTGCTCCCTTGGAGCTTTGATAATAAAACATTTTGTTGCAAATAACGTTTGTTACATGAATGAAACACAGCCAGTGAGCTCCCTAGTTAGCACTGAGACTGATGCAGGCTTTTTTTTTTTTTTTTTTTTAAATATATTTTATTGAATTTTTACAGAGAGGAAGGGAGAGAGACAGAGAGTCAGAAACATTGATGAGAGAGAGAGACATCGATTGGCTGCCTCCTGCACACACCCCACTGGGGATGTGCCCGCAACCAAGGTACATGCCCTTGACTGGAATCAAACCTGGGACCCTTCAGTCCACAGGCCGACGCTCTAGCCCCTGAGCCAAGCCAGTCAGGGCTGATGCAGGCTTTTTAAAGTAGGGCTTCTCAGACTTCTCGGGCACATGGGGCTGACCAGCCGCTGGGGAGCTTGTTAAAATTCTTGTTCTGATTCAGGTGGTTGAAGTTAGGCCTGACAGTGGGCATTTCTAACAGATTCCCAGGTGATGCCTAAGCCACTGCTTCACGGACCACACTTTGAGTTAGCTATATTGAGCAACGCTTGGGACATGCCAGCTGATGTATGCATCAGCCATACACTTCCAAACAGGCAGTTTCCAAACCTCTGTGATGGGTCTGAGCAGAATAACCAGTTACTTCACTGGCTTTTAAGTAAACACACCAGGTTGCTTGTTTTCCCCACTTTGCATTAGTCTTTAGTGCTTCTGGGAAGTGTAAGCGGCTCACAGGTTGGAGTTTGACATGGTATTCCTCATCGTCTGTTAGCAGCTGCACTTTGAGTGTCGCTGCAGATCAAGGTGAGGAACTGGGCAGGACGGGGTCCCAACTGGCCCGTTCTCTTCTTGGCGGAGCCCATAAAGGTGTGAGCACAGACCTGCGGGCATGTGTTCACACACAGTTCAGCACATTGGGGGTTTATCACTGACTGTGGTCAGTCTTTACCCACCAGACAGCTTGAAATGACCTCTGCTGAGAGACGTGCGGTAGTTTCTGGTGGCTGGTGAGCAATCCCTGGGTCAGGAGTGACAGCTTCCTCGCTGTGGGCTTTGGACTGCTGTTCCCAGACTCGAGGAGGAAGAGAAAGGTCATCAGTCACCTGGCGTTCCCAGGCAGTTTTGAGGCCACCCTATTGACACCTCACACTTGAGGGAAGGACTGAGCAAGAAGGCCTTTTCCCCCGAGCTGTTTCCAGCTGCCTCGGTTCACAGTGTTCTTCCACCCAGGCAGCTGTCCACCCTGCTTTAGAGCTTTGGTCTCTATTTTAGGAAATTCCCCAGTAGTCAAGCTTGCTTCCAGGAAGTTTTGCTTTCTACCCAGGACTTGGAAAAATAAGCATAACCATTGCCAAATCAAAAAAAAGAAAAATCTCTAGATTATGTGTCCTGAAAGAAGAGATCAAGTTCAAAAACCTTGAGCAAAATTTACCAGAGCTACCTCTCAGCTCCATTTCATAAAAAAGTAAATTGTGCTTCTACCTGTGTACTAGTATGTGATGATAATTAGGATCGGTATAGCTACCAGTTTTAATCAGCTTTCAAAATAACAGTTTGCCACCTCAGTCACCTTTCTATTGGCTATACTAATAGAGGATTTCCGTGGTACAGAAAACCATTATGTATATGTTGAACACCTTCCAGGATTTTTGGCAGCTTTTACTGTCTTACGATCATTTATTAGGCCTACCTTCTGAATGAGTAAGCGGACATCCCAGCAACCTGCACCAGCATTACCAGACAAAGCAGTCAGCAGGCGGTGGGCAGGTGGCAAAAGGAAACTGTTATCTAAACAGTTACTACAGAATGCAGAGAATTGAGAGTTTAAATTAAAGAACACAGGGAAAGGCCCATGTGGAGGACTTAACCATTAAGCTAAGATTTTTTTTTAAGACCTATGTGCTACCATTTATTAGGTGGTAACAACAGTGATAGCAATAACAGCTACCAACATTTATTGAGTGCTTTCTATGTATCAGACACTGTTGTGAGCCACATTACATATATTGATTCATTTAATCTTCACAATAACCCTGTGAGATAGGTGCTATTATTAATGTCCCCATTTTACAGATGTGGGCAGTGAGGCACTGAAAGATTAAGTAATTTGCCTAACGTCAGCTAATAAATGGTGGAGCCAGGATTTGACCTAAGTGGTGTGACTCCAAAGCCTAGTCTCTTAACCACTGTGCTGAATTGCCTCTGCCATAGCCTGGCTCAGTCTCATGTTATTAGAGGGCAAAGACATTAGTAATACTTTCTTGCATATGTCCAGCTTTTAAAATGCCATGTACTACAGTGCAGCTATCCAGAGGCTCATTGTGTAGGGAGAAAGCCAGAAATCCATGGCTAGAAAAGGACTGATGTTCCCATTTCATTCAGCAGCAGTGTCTGAAAGGCAAGTCTTTAGTATCTATTTGTACTCTTCCTTTTAATTCAGGGGTTTTCATTATGTGCTCAGAGAATGCTTCCCATAATTTTTTAGTTTGTCTCTTCTAGTATCGCTACTTCAGTTTCTGACATAAAATAGTAATTTGTGTAATATCACTCATTGGTAACTCATCAAAAGCAGCGGCAAATTGTACACCTGAAACCTATATAATTTTATTAACCATTGTCACCCCAATAAATTCAAGCAAAAAAGCAAAAAAAGCAGCGGTGCCCAGCCTGTGTGGCTTAGTGGTTGAGCGTTGACCCATGAACCTGGAGGTCATGGTTCAAGGCTCATGCCTGGAATGCCAACTTGATCCCCCGTAGGGGGCGTGCAGGAGGCAGCCGATCAATGTTTCTCTTTCATTGATGTTTCTACCTCTCTATCTCTCTCTTTTCCTCTCTCTGAAATCAATTTTTAAAAAATAACTTTTTTTTTTTTTTTAAGCAGCAACAAATCTCCCGTTTATCCCAGGGAGGGGATGGACTGAGTCGGTGGTAGTTAGATGCTGTAGCCCCTGGGGGTCTCTTCACTCCCTGTTCCACTTCACTCGAGAACTTCTGTAACTTCAGTGATTTCCCTAGTTCAGGGAGGATTGACATGTCTGTTCTGCTGAAGAAATCACTTAAGGGTATATTTTTAAAGTTTGGGGTTTAGTAGTTAGGACCAGGCCAATACAAAAGAGATGCCATTTTTATAATAATTGCAACCATTTTTGCTCATCTTTTCCAGCTAGGCCCTTAAGATAACATTATCTTCAGGTGAGGAAGACCGAGGCTCAAATGTAGCAAACAAGTAATTTGCCCAAAGTGCCATGGCTGCTAATTGCAGAACTGGGATTCCAACCAGGTGTTTCTAACCAGAGTAACAGGCACCCACATGCACAGCACTTACTGTGCCAACCACTGTTATAAATCCGTTACACATATAAATTTAGTTAATCCTTAAAACACCCTATGAGGTGGCAACTATCTTCCTTATTTTACAGAGGCAGAAACCAAAGCACAGAGGGGTTAAATGACTTGCCCCAGAGGAGGAAACTGAGGCACAGAGGAGTTAATTTGCCCGCGGTTAAACAACCAGATTTACACTCAAGCCGCTGAGATCCAGGGTGTGGCTGTTGGTCACTGCACTGTACTGCCTATATCCAGAGCCTGAGTCTTTCCATCCACCTCCCTAGCCTGCCCCTGGAGTAACTCTCAGTGCCTGGAGGGCTCGGAGTCTTGAGGAAAGTTGGAGGGCACATACTAGAAAGTAAAAATGAAATCTGCTATACCCCTTTTGTCTCATTCCACTATGGTGCCCTGTGCCTTGGGCTCACTGCTCACCTGATTATACCAGCAGCATGACTCGTGATGCTGAGAACCTGAGCATTTCTCCTCTCTCTGTGTGACTCTACTGTCAGATGAGCCAGAGTTGTAATACAGAGAGTACCCAGGGCCCTTTCCACACCGCACAGGCCGTTCGTTGAATGTACTCTGATGTGACAGTCCCCATCCTCTCTGGGTCTATAGAGCTCTCTGCTTTGCTGATAGAATTCTACACAAATGAGTTGTAAAACAGGCTTTCCCTGTACTGTGATATATTCTAGAGGTTGCTGTTTTTACTCTATGGCTTTTAATTAAATATTACTCTTTCATACTTGTGCCTGGGGGAATTTTATAAGTCAAAGAAGTAGGATAATAATTACATGGATGAGGGCTCTTTACATTTGGCCCTTGAAGCTGATGGTTTTCCATTGTCACCTGTGGAATTTCAGGCCTGGGGAGCTGCCAGAAGGGTGTCCAAAGATGACTGGCTAGAATGGCTGAGGCGGCTGAGCCTGGAGCTGCTGAAGGACTCCTCATCACCCTCCCTGCGCTCATGCTGGGCCCTGGCTCAGGCCTACAACCCTATGGCCAGGTATGATGTGTGGGCTCCTTCGCACAGCCTCAGAGTAAACAAAAAGGCACATGGAAAAAGCTCATATTGCAGGAAAAGCATCCATTTTAACTTTGCTGGTAGACTTTCCTTAGTAGATTTAGGTCCAAAAATTTAATTAAAAGTCATTTACAACTCTGAAAACAACTATCTAAACTAATAAAAGCAAAATATTAAAATTAACCGTTTCTCCGAGACAGGGTAAGCCACGCCCACCAGCCAATCAGAGTGGCTGTATGCAAATTAGCCCAGCCAACATGGCGGCCGCCACTCACGGACCTGAGTAAACAGCCCTTTCCATTGCGGCAGGAGCGAAAGTGAAGCTGCGCCCCTCAGCTCAGCTCCGA
>PVJC01013811.1:0-27751 GCA_004026665.1 Murina feae
TGGCTGTTGGCCTCCATCTTGGCTGGGTTAATTTGCATACAGCCGCTCTGATTGGCTGGTGGTAACGGTCACATTTGCATGTTTCGCTTTTATTATAGAAGATACCTGTATGTCTTCATCCATGCTATAAGAGTAAAGATATAGATGAGGTTTTGGAACCAGAGAGGTTACCTTTATTTGGAACAACAAGGGGAGATCTTTCAGAATAACTTGGATGGGGTTTTGAAGGATTTATCATCTAGGATTTTGAAATTTATCCTTCAGCACAGCGAAGGCGGTTATTCTAGGTAGTGGGAACAGCATGTGCAAAGGAAGGAAAGCTTTTTTCTTTCCAAATTACATATGTCCTTGCCCCTATTGTCCACGCTTTTTAAAAATTGCATCATGTGTAAGGGGCAATAGAAGTGCCTTTGGATTATTGGAATATTAAGGGAGCAAGAGGGGGGAAAAGATCAGTATGGCTCAGATTATGTAAATCCATGAAGACCGGTCAAGGAACTTGAGCTTTGCTACTTAGCCACAGGAACCCTGGTGATCGTACCTCAGAATACGTCTGCCAGCCTTCATTAAGACCAATGCTTAGTCTCAGCTGACAACATCAATGTCAAAATCAGAGCTTGGAGCTGGCAGTATTTCAGCAGAGGAGTCTTTGGAGCTTCCACGAACCAGTTCAGTAAACAACCTTGCTGTGAAACACAGAGCTTGGTATTTACAAGGGTTTTGGCTGGCACAGTCACAAAGTCAAGGCACCTATCCACTGACTGATTCCACTGTGAAATGTGGAAATACAGCTCTTAGCTCCAAGAAAGCACGTAGGCTACGATTTGCATGCAGATCGCTGCCAGTCGTGTGTGAACTGCAGCAGGTAATGGCTCCGCCAGATGGAATAATCTGGGGCAGGGCCATCCTCCTTACGAAAGGCCACAGGTAGGCACACGTGCTGCAGTGTGACTCACTCCTTCCCCCCCCCATCACTCCCCGGGGAGTAATCATTGCCATAATGGGTGTCAAGGAAAGGAAACTCCATCCCACCCTGTCATCATCTAGTAAACAATATGCAACGAATCAGTGAAATACCAAGCTAATGTAATATTGGCCGCAGTTAGCAAAGTAAGTGATAGATATTGAGAAAGATAACAGGGGACATGATTCATTGATGCGTCAAGAAGACTCTCTAGGACTTCGACAGGGTACAGAGCGTAGGCATCTTTCAAAGGGAAACCATTGTGGGCGTGTCTCTGGAATTGGCATGCTTGGGTTTTAATGACCTCCCCACCTCTTACTAGCCAGGAGACTGTAAGTGAGGGACTTAAACTTGTAAACATCAACTTTCTCTTCTATAAAGTGAAGATAGTAGATGACTGAATTTAGTCCTCTTATGAGCATATGAGGTAGGTCTGATATAAGTAGTTTAACAAATTGCCTGATACATAGTAAAGCTTAATAATAATACCCATAATAATTATTACTACTAATAAAATAGCCATCAAACTTAGTTGAGTCAAATTTATTTATCTGTGTAGCAGCTAAGGCTGCACTGTGAACACTGATCTGCAGATCTGATTTCTCCTGTACAAAGGAAGCTCTTAAGGCCTGAAAACCATGTCCCTCTTCTTCCTGTCACTTAGCAGGTGTTCAACAAATAGCTCTGGAATGCACACATTTTCTTAACCTTCAGTAGTACTTGTGTTGTATTATTTATTTCTCTTTCCGCTCTTCCTTCTTCATACCTCCTCCTCTATCATCATCATCATCATCATCATCATCATCATCATCATAGTCACCTTTTATCCTCTCTGTTTCCAATGACAAAGAAAATAAATTTGTCCCAGCAGGATTCATGCAGATGACACGGAAAGAAAGCAACACTGCAGATAACCAGATGTCCTTCAGGGATACCTACTGGCCTGTGGTTGTTTGATACGATTCATTGGAATCTCTAGATCTACGCTTTATCCTTTCCCGGTCAAACTACTTTATGGAGTAGTTTTCCCGACTTGGTCTAGCTGTTTTTGCCCCTTTATGCCATCTGTCTCCAGATCTCTGCTATGTGGTGGTTACTGATACACTTCCTAAGTTGCCATGGGTGGTGGCATCCCTTGTCCCCCACCTCCCCACGTTGCCCTGACCCTGATGTTGCCGGGACATTTTATACTCTCTTACCTGTTACCCTGGAAATCCTGTACCTTTTGTTATCTAACCTCCAGGACCCACCTCTCTCTTTTTAGATTAGAAATCACTAGCCCATTTTTGTGTGCAGCTATTTCTTAGGGAAGCAAAACCCAGAACCCTTTCGGACACGGTTCTTCCCTTTCTGCCACCCAGGTGCCCGCTCCCTCGAGTGCTTCCTGCAGGTTGGTCAGAGTGAGTTCAGGTGCAGGGATACCTGGCCTGGCATCACTCTTTCCTCCAACGCCTGCTCCGGGCATCAAGCGACAGCCTTTCCTTTTTCTTTTCTTCTTCTACTTTTTATTTTTTATTGTTGACACTATTATAGATGTCCCCCAGCCCTCTTTTTGCCTCAAAGGCTTTGGAGTGAAAAAGAAGTCAGGAGGGATTTTTTCCCTCCTGGTGATAAACTTTGAAAACCATTATCCAGTTAATTTAAAAACACTTTAAAAGTGATTCACTTACTATTCTCCTTGTATGAATATTCTGCTAATATCTAATAGAAATGTCAAGGAACATTTTTTTTTTCTGATCTAAAGTGTAAGCTTTTCTTTTCTTAATTTCACCCCATTACTCTTACATCTTCTTGTTCATGTTAAATATTCACTCTCCACGTTCGTCCTTGCACATTTCAGCAGTCTTTCTGTAGTTTGTGAACTGGATTACATTCTTGTGTCTCTCTTGGTTTTGCTCTCCTTTTCTCTCTTTTTCTTTTTTAAAAAATTAATATATTTTTATTGATTTCAGAGAGGAAAGGAGAGGAAGAGAGAGACAGAAACATCAATGGTGAGAGACAATCATTGACTGGCTGCTTCTTGCACGCCCCCTACTGGGGATCGACCTGGAAACCTGGGCATGTGCCTTGACCAAGAATCGAACTGTGACCTCCTGCTCACAGGTTCAATGCTCAACCACTGAGCCACGCTGGCTGGGTTCCTTCTTACTTTTCTTGGGGCTTTCTCCAGTTTAACTACAATTTTCAGGAGTTACAGTGCTCAGTTCTGGCCCAGCAACCCATCTCAAGGCTTCCTGTCATGTGCAGCCAAGGTTTGCTGGACCATCTGGTTATTGTGCCTGCTGCCTTTTGCATATGCTCTTATTTCACTTGCAGCAGCCCTGCGAGGTGGTCACCCTCATTTGCATTTTACAGATGAAAAAATGGAATCAGACGGAAGACCTGTATTTAAACCGCAGTTCTGTCTTACTCCAGATCCAAGGTTCTTTCCACTCTACTACCCAGCAACAAGCCAGAGTTCCTCTTGGCAACCATTTCATGTTATAAGCTGAGCTTTAATTTGCTTTCACTTTATTCCCCCTACCCGTATTGAGATATAATTGACATATAACACTGTGTAAGTGTAAGGTGGACCAGGTGTTGTTTGGATATACTAAATATGTTGCAGAAATGATACCACTTGCATCATATAACATAATTACCATTTCTTTTTTTGTGGTTAGAACATTTAAAATCTCTCTTAGCAAATTTCAGGTATATAAAACAGTATGATTGTATCATTATATTGTGCATTAGATCTCAGAATTTAGTTCATTTTATAGCTGGAAGTTGATACTCTTTGACCAATAGCGCTCCTCCTCTCTCTTCCCCCCTGCCTCCCTGTTCCTGATAATCACCAGTCTAATTTCTGTTTCAATGAGTTCAGCCTTTTTAGATCACATATATGTGCTACCATACATATTTGTCTTTCTGTGGCTTATTTCACTTAGCTGTATGTACTCAAGGTCCATCCATGTTGTTGTAAATGGCAGATGTCCTTTCTCATTGCTGAGTAATACCATCTCCATAATAATATCACATATGTATCTTCTTTATCTGTTCCTACAACTCCATGACAACAATATAAACCATCTGATTAAAAAAATGGGCAGAGGAACTGAATTGCCATTTTTCTAGAGAAGACATACGAAGGATAAGCAGGTACATGAAAAGGTGCTCAACATGAGGGAAATACAAATAAAAACTACAATGAAATATCACCTCATACTTGTCAGAAAGGCTGTCATCAAGAAGATGAAACGTAAGTGTTGGTGAGGATGCAGAGAAAAGAGAACCCTTGTGCGCTGTTGGTGGGGATGTGAATTCCCCAGTCAGTTGTGGAAAACAGTACGAAGGTACCTCAAGAATTAAAAGTAAAACTGCCTTATGGTCCTGCAACCCCATTTCCGGGTGAGTACTCAAAGGACCTGAAAACAGGATCTCAAGGAAATGTCTGTACGCTCACGTTGACTGCGGCATCATTCACAGCAGCCAAGATATGGACATAGCGCACGTGTGCGTCAGTGGGCGACTTTTCGTTTTAACTCCTGGGTTCCTTTTAGAAATAATGCTGTTGAAGCTCCTTAGTAGATGGTAGCATAAAAATGAACATTTTTCTCCATCACCTTTTTTTCTCAGTACAACCTCCCTCCGCCCCTCAATCCTGCTCTCAACTCTCAAATTTCCGCGTTGCATTGAGCTTGTTCACTTTTGTCCGGAGATCTCCCCTCTTTGGGCTTCTTAGGATAATTTAGGTGTTTTTATCAGGGTTTGCAACGGCTTCTCATTTATTACCGTTTGTGAGTTTCATTAATAAGCTATTTGCCCCCTCCTTTCGGTCACTAATGAAGATGCTAAATGAAACTCAATCCGTCAAGCCCTGTGCTACCCCACAAGCAGATGAAGTGCTCCGAGGTTTATGATTATTTCTTGTTCATGACTCTTGTGCCAGTTCCCAAACCAACTGAGAGTACTCACAGCCAAGGCAATTTTAATTAATTCTGCAAGGAGAATCTCATGAGCAAAGGCAGCACCTGCTTCTCACAAAGTAAGATGGATCCCTTGCATCCACTGAACCTGCTAACATTGAAGTTGTGTCCAAGTGGCAATTATGGGACATTTCTCTGGCGATACACAGCCTTTTTTTCTTTTTTCTTTTGAATTTTTATTTGCCTCATATTTTCTGTGACCAGGACTGTTTCTTAAACACGTCTGTCATTTCCATGTTGGAAAATCAGCATGAATAGATAAGTTCTTGTCTTCGTCATTTAGGGGATTGCTTGTTTTAATTTTGTTTCCCTCTCTACAGCTGCTGATAATTTTCCTGCATACAAATTTATGCTGAAAACAATCTTCTGAGCAGGATTGTGTAATAAAAAATGTACAGGCTCTAGCCCTGACTGGTTTGGCTCCGTGGATAGAGCGTCGGCTTGGAGACTGAAGGGTCCCAGGTTCAATTCCAGTCAAGGGCATGTACCTGGGTTGTGGGCACATCCCCAGTAGAGGGTGTGTAGGAGGCAGCTGATCGATGTTTCTCTCCCATCCATGTTTCTGGCTCTCTGTCCCTCTCCCTTCCTCTCTGTAAAAAATCAATAAAATATATTTAAAAAAATGTGCAGGCTCTGGAGTCCGCAGGTTTCAGGTCAGATGTCTGCTCTACAACTTCCTAGTGGAGCAGACATTTGACTTTGGACACATCGTATCTTCTCCCTGTCCACACAAACCTCGCACTGATGTCACAGTGTAAGGGAATTTATGAGAAGGAAAACATTAGCCCGGCCAGCGTGGCTCAGTGGTTGAGCATCAGCCTTTGAACCAGGAGGTCATGGTTCGATTTCCAGTCAGGGTAAATGATTGGGTTTTCTCCCTCTTCCTTCCTCTCTGAACTCAATCAATCAATCAATCAATCAATCAATACACAAAGTGGTACTATATGTTGTTTTTGAATACTTTCATATATATTAAAAATACAAAAAGATGTCTGGGAAAGCGATCCTACTTGGGAGAGCAAGAGAGGGGACTAAATCAGCTCAGGCTACAAAGGGGGTTTCATTAGTTTCTCTACTGTGTGATTTCTAAGCAAAAGTTCTGAAATTAAATAAAAAATAATTATGGACATCTTTTGTGAAATCATATATTTTAGAGTTTGCTTCTCAGTTATCAGAGTTGAGTCTCATCTTTTAGGTGCCTGCTTGCAATGCTTTTCTGTTTTCCGAATCTCTTTTATTCCAAACTTCTTAAATATAAAAGGGTCTACCCTGAGGTGACTATCTAATTAAATTGATATAATCATTTTCTGGGAATGAGATTTGCCATTTAAAAGCCATAATAAATATTTTGAAGAGGAAAGTAGTAAGAAAACATAAATAGGGATTTGCTTTTAGCAATCTATTAAAATATTTAATTTTGAGTAAGAATGAAAGAATTCCTTATGTTATCTAGTACCCTCTGAACTCTGAGATTCTTGTGGAGGAAATTACAAAGATGAAAGCTAAATGGCATTTGATACAAGAACACAATTGTGTTGTGTTTTTGTGTGTGTAGTAATATGTGGTGTGTTATAAAACTGTTCTGAAAATATATTGTTACACAGAAATGATAAAGCCTGTAAAATTCTTTTCCAATTCCTAAATCAAGTTTAAAGCTTAAGGTATTTACTGCAGCAGTAATGAGATGATAAAGACTACTTTAACGGATAAAAGCATTTATTTATGCTGAGACTTACCCTTATGACTTTTACCATTTGTTTGCACATTTATTCAATAAAGTTTTATTAAAGACCTTTTATATATGAGATCTCTGCCAGGCTCTGGGACTTCAGATCTTATACAATTATTGCCCTGGCTCTTAAGGAGCTAATGGAAACAGAACAGACATGGAAAAAACAGAAAACCCAAAACAACCACCCAAACAATAAAAGTATCAACAAAAAGTGTCATTAACAGAGTCGGAGGTTTATGACTGCTTTTGGATGGGAGAACGTAAAGAATTTAATGACCGAACCAGTCCAGACACCAGCAGGAAATGGGAGGCATGCGCCAAATAGGATAACTTGAGGTTATTGAACAAAGGACCATTTCCAAAACGTGGCCAGGGAGTAAGGAAATGATGGCATTAGTGGGTGTGCACCTCCCCTACGCTCAGAGTGAGAGTGCGGAGAAATGGTCCATCTCTTCCCACCTCTGACTTCTTGCCCGGGCTCCCCATTGTCTGAATACAAGGTCTTGTCATTCATAGGCGTGGGGACATGCAGTGACCTTTTTGGGAAAGAAAATAGATGGGGAGGAGTGGGCCCGGGGGCAAAGACAGTCCCCGGTGGGATAGTTCTGGTTGGACTTTGATGAACAAGAAGCAGCTCATGGAGAAACCTTGGCAGTCGGGGAGCAGGCTGGGGGGCCCGGCCGGTCACAGGAGACTGTGAGCAAAGGTACAGGGGAATGAAAGAGAAGCTTCTGATTTTAGGTTTAATGTGGCTGGAATTTAGGGAGTGAATTAGTGTACTGAGGTTGTGTTAGAGACATTAGGGAAGACAAGCCCTCTTTTCCATTTTGGGCGAAATGAGATATGGGGGGCGGAGGGGGGAAGGTCTGATTCCCTGAGTAATTATAAAATTTGTAGACTCAAAATTATCTTTTATAATTTAAGAATATAATACACAAGGTTAAAAAAGAAACAATTATGTTGAAATACTGTTAAGATAATGTCTAAAAAATTGTGTAGTAAAACAGGAGCTTCTTTACTAGTGCATTAAGTAGTTTGTTCCTGTGGTAGGTCTCTTAACTTACAATGTCAACCTAATAATGTTATGATAAGCTTAGAAAATATATCAAGATAACAATTGTAATGTTAAATGACAAGTTCTACTCGTGACAAAGTGAAAAAGGAAATGTTCACATTCACTTAGAAGTTAATACAAATCCAGACGTCATTTTTCCCATCCAAATTTGGACCTAGTGGTGGTCCATGGACCTCACATTAAAACTCCCTGTTTTAAAGCTCATTTATGATATCTTTAAACAAATAAAGTGAATTTTACAATCACTAAATTCATTAAACATGGGATGCATGCATACCTCATGCCAAACATTGTGCTAAGGAGATACATGGTGAGGGAAAAATTTTCAACACTTTAAAATGTTACCTTTTTGCCCTAGCTGGTTTGGCTCAGTGGATAGTGTGTAGGCCTGTGGACTGAAGGGTCCCTGGTTCGATTCTGGTCAAGAGTGCATGCCCGGATTAAGGGCTCGATCCTCAGTGTGGGCCGAGGCAACTGATCAATGATTCTCTCTCATCATTAATGTTTTTACCTCTCTTTCCCTTTCTCTTCCTCTCTGAAATCAATAAAAATATATTTAAAAATAAAATGTTATCTTTTGTGACAGCATGGATGGACCTGGAGAGTATCATGCAAGTGAAATAAGTCAGTCAGAGAAAGACAAATACCATATGATTTCACTTATATGTGGAAACTAATGAACAAAAATAAACCAACAAACACAATAGAGATGGACTTATCGATAGAGAATAGACTTGACAGCTGTTAAGAGGGGAGAGGGGTTGGATGGCTGGGTGAAAAAGGTAAAGATATTAAGCAAAAAAAACCCAGCCACATACACAAAACTCATAGGCACAGACAACAGTATGGTGATTACCAGAGGGAAAAGGGGGGGGGGGAAGTAAAGGAGGGTAAAATGATGATGTGAGGAGACTTGACAGTGGGTGGTGAACACACAATACCATGATGTATTATAGGATGGTACACCTGCAATCTATATAATGCTATTAACCAATGTCATCCCAATAAAGTAAATAAAAATAATTAAGAAAAGATTTTGTAGAAAAATGCAGTTTTCCCCCAAATGACTAGTCACAAAATATTGGAATGCAATAACTAAAGATTTCATCTACTATTTAATGGACATAATCAGTAACACAGTGATATTCATGGAATACTATGCCGAGTTTAATGTCATAAAGAGTCCATGACTGCTAAATTGCTACAATAAAAAAATGTCACCTCTTCTCATGACAGAGCTTTCGCCAATTATAGTCATTGTTAATTCTTACAACTGAATGCATGTCATGCCTTGTTTCAGGGAATTGGTTGCAAAGAAATGATCTTTTATTAAATGTTGCTATGGATGTACTACTTTCAAAAACTTCTTGTTAAAGCAGCATGTAAATAAAGACAAGTGCACATAACAGGAACGTCTAGCTCAACGAACTTTCACAAACTGAAATTACCCATGTAACTAGCACCCTGATTAAGAAACAGATTATCAAAGTACTGCCCTATGCAATGTCTGTGCTGTCCAGTAGCACACATTCCTTTGACCTCTTTTTATGTTTTACGTGAACTGAATCACACGACATGCACTCTTTTGTACCGGGTTTCTTTCACTCAACATCATGCTTGTGTGATCAATCCGTATTGCTTGCTACATGTGGTTGGACATTATTGATACTCACAGCTGCTGAAATCTCATTGAGTGAATATACCACAATTCATTTGTTCATGCTGCACCATCTTAAATGCATTGTATCACTGTGCATGGACTCATCCCTCTTTTTAGCCCTATAGCTTCTCTTAACTTTCAAGTTTTCCAATATATTTTGAACTAGAGATACTTGGAAGGGACAAAGGAAAAGCAAAAGAAAGCGAGTCTCCTGGGATAGGGGCACCTGACTCATTCTATCACTGAGTGTGGCTCCTGCGTCATGGAACCTTCCTTGGCTTGCCACTGCTGGGATTTCCTGCAGATTATGGTCCTGGTTTGGTTGTCTCTGTCTCAGTTCCCAGGCTTCCTTTGAGTTCTCATGTCTCTCTTGAGTCTTTGTAGGTATTGCAATGGCCTGTGTTGAGATATTGAGATGTGGACTGCTAACCAGATGCCACTTTGCACTGGCACATTCACTTCTCTTTACGTTTTAGGATTCTCTTTAAAGAGGGTTGCATTTTTCAGCAAGACTTAGTCTAGCATAACATTTATGCTGCTTAGTTCTGAGTTTGTTGGTTCAGAGATCTGTGCTTGCCAGCTCTCCCACTATCATTTCTAATCAACCCAGTGCGTCCTTCCATGCCCGGATCTGTGTCATTCCATTAATAGGATGACCTCCTAGGGATTTCATCCTGAAAGTGAACAATCAGACTCTTGTAAGTCCCTGTTTTCTTGTGAAACCACCTTCAAAGGGTTGATCATATGCATATTGTCTTAGACTTTATTGGCGTGTAAATACAATGCTCCAATGAAACTGATACCACCTTCACTTTGCAGAGCAATAATTGGCTTTCTTTCAAAAACATAACCCAATTCTTTCCAACTGATGTTAGATAAAAGGAAAGTGTGTTTAGAAAAATGTATTTATCGATAAAAAGTAGGAAGATGCAGGTAATGTTGAGTTTGGACATATGGCATGCAGTTTATTGAAAGTGAGCTTTTCACCAAATCCTTTAACCATGTTTCAGATTGCAAGATTTCAGATTAGACCCCCAGACCTACAGGATTAGAATGTGTATCAGTGGGAACTGGGAATCTGAATTGTGAATGACCCACCCAGCCCACGAGTTTCTGTCTAGTCCACAATTTGAACTTCATTTCATAGTTAAGAGTTCCTTTGGAGTGAGTTTTATCATATGCAGAATAGAAATGGAATATTTTTATTCTTTTACAATTAAAAAATATTTTCAATTACAATTGACATTAAATATTATTTTGTACTAGGGGCCCGGTGCACAAAAATTTGTGCACTTGGGGGGGGGGTGTCCCTTAGCCTGGCCTGTGCCCTCTCCCAGTCTGGGACCCTTGGGGGATGTCCACCTGCTGGCATGCCTGGCCAGCCTGGGTGAGGGGGCTGATGGCTGTTTGCAGGCTGGCCAAGCCCCCCAGTGTGAACCCTCACCCCATGGGGGTGTGGCCAGCTTGAGTGAGGGGCTGAGGGCCTTTTTCAGGCTGCCCTCAGTCCCTTCAAGGTTCAGGTCCCTACTGGGGTGCCTGGCCAACCTGGGTGAGGAGCTGAGGGCCGTTTTCAGGCTGCCCACAGCTCCCATTGACCCAACGTCCCAGTGAGGCTGGCTGGAAGCAGGTTTCTGGGGTTTATTTATCTTCTATAGTTGAAACTTTGTTGTCTCCTATTTGCTTCAGCTCCATGGCTTTTACAATTGAAACTTTGTTGCCTTGAGCAGCTTAGGCAGGCAGTTTCTTCCATCGCTGGTGCAATGGAAGCCTCCTGTTTGCTCTAGCTCTGTGGCTGCTGGCCGCCATCTTGGCTGGGTTAAGTTGCATACAGCCGTTCTGATCAGCTGGTGGATGTGGCTTGGCTGGTGAGCATGGCTTAGGTGTAATGGAGTGAGGGTCAATTTGTATATCACTCTTTTATTAGATTAGATTAGTATCAAATGTACAGCATAGTGGTCAGACAATTGTATTTTTTACAAAGCCTGATAATTCTAGTAACCACTTGGTACCATATATATTTATTACAATATTATTGACTGCATTCCCTATGCTATACTTTACATTCCTGAGTATTTTTATTCTTAATTCAGGCAACGTAACTGAAACTCTACAACTCTTTTTATCCTCACCTGAGGATATGTTTCACTGATTTTAAAGAGAGATAAAAAAGGGGAGAGAAGGAGAACAACTGATATATATATATGAAAGGTCAGCTGGTTGCCTCCTGTTTGTACCCCCACCAGGGATCGAACCCCAAACCCAGGTATGTGCCCTGACCGGGAATCCCACCAGCAACCTTTTGGTGCAAAGAGCAGTGCTCTAAACAACTGTGCTACACTGAGCAGGGCGAAGCTCTACATTTTCATTCTGTAATAAAATAACATATTTTCTTACTAAGCAGACTTACTGAAGAGTTTCAAGAATTAGGAATAGTAAGAGAGGACTTTATTCAATTAGGGGAAGTATTTATTACAAAGTTCATGCATATTAAGCTGGAAGAGAAGAGCAGCCAGTAGCATTTTTGTTTTTTTTCACAATTAAACTTCCATGTTTATCGTACTTATTTATGTTTTTGCTTAGAGTTTTTTTTCTAGCTGAAAATAGAATGTAATTTTGGAAGAGTGTGTGCTGGTGAAAGGTAAGTAAGAGAACAAAACTAGATGTAGTGCCAGCTGGTGTGGCTCAGTGGTTTAGTATTGACCTATGAACCAGGAGGTCACGGTTGGACTCCTGGTCAGGGCACATGCCCAGGTTGCAGGCTCCATCCCCAGTAGGGGGCGTGCAGGAGATAGCTGATCAATGATTCTCTGTCATCATTGATGTTTCTATCTCTCCCTCTCCCATCCTCTCTCTGAAATCAATAAAAACATTTTAAAAACAACTAGGTGTAGCAACCAGAGAATTGAGGAGTGATCCATTTTGAAGCCTTATAAACAAGAGAAACATTTCATTCAAGATATTTAGAGCTACATTGTTTGTGGAAAAATAACTTTATAATATCAAAGTAAAAATTGGTTTGCAAAGGATGGTCCGGAGTAATAATAAAATCAAGTTGACATTATCTTGATGTTTTTACTTGCCTTATTACAGTTCTAGAAAAAAACCCCACCACCTTCCTAATAGCTTCTGTTAAGACCTAGATTTAAAGAAAGAGAAGGAAAAAAAGGCTAACTAGAAGAAAAAAAATGTATTTATGCAAAAGCAATGGGACTCTGCTGCTTTTCTTTATACAAGATTAAAGGGTGTCGTATGCCAGTGACCTACTTTGGGAAATTAAGTAAAACAGACGCAAATGTAGATGTGTTTTGAAGCCTGTGGTGGGACCCAGCTGGATTTCTGCCAGTTTTGGATACCAAATTTTAGAAGCAGAATTTCTTCAGAAACCCAGCAAAGAAATGCCCCAGTGATTGTGAATGATGCTTTTGGGCACTTAAAAAAGATGACTGAGAGTTTGCTGACAGTATTCTTAATTTCCATCTCTGAAACATAGGAATGATAGAGATATAGTGGTAATAACTATTAAATAGGAACTTGGTGCTAGCTACTGGAATAAGTGTTTATTCCAGCATTTGTTGGATTAACAAAATTAGTCAGGTTTCATGTGCACAGTTCCACAACACATCATCTTTTATCACCATTTCTCTTCCTCTACCTTTCTCTATCTCCCTCTACCCCACTCCCCCCCCCCCGCCCCCGGCAATCACTACATTGCTGTCTGTGTCCATGAATTTCTCTCTCTCTCTCTTCCTTTTTTCCAAAAAATATTTTTATTGATTTCAGAGAGGAAAGGAGAGGGGGAGAGAGATAGAAACATCAATGATGAGAGAGAATCATTGATCAGCTGCCTCCTGCACGCCCCCTACTGGGGATAGAGCCTGCAACCCAGGCATGTGCTCTTGATCGGAATCAAACCTGGGACCCTTCAGTTCGCAGACCAATGCTCTATCCACTGAGCCAAACCAGCTAGGTCTGTTTTTTTTTGATTTTTTGATTTTTTTCCTCAATCTCTCCACAATTCCCACCCCCACCCAATCTCACACACCCACCCCAACCCCCCACCAGCTCTCAGTCTACTCTCTCTCTGAGCCTGTCTCTATTTTGCTTGTTAGTTTAATTTGTTCTTTAGATTCTACATATGAGAGAAATCATATGGTACTTTTCTTTCTATGACTGGCTTATTTCACTTAGCACAATGCTCTCTAGGTCCATCCATACTATCATAAAGGGTTAGATTTCCTTATTTTTGATGGCTGAGTAGTATTCCATTTTAATCCACTGCATGCTTGGGCTGCTTCCAAATCTTGGCTATTGTAAATAATGCTGCAATGAACCTTGAGGTGAATATATTCTTTCAAATCAGTGTTTTGGGTTTCTTCAGATAAATTTCCAGAATTGCAATCGCTGGGTTATAAGGCAAATCCATTTTTATTTTCCTGAGGTAACTCTACACTGCTTCCCACAGTGGCTACACCAATCTGTATTTTAATGATATATATGAGTTTGAAAATGTTTTGACCTGCAGGAAATTGGACAACAGACTTTCTTAATCTAGAATTCAAGGAAATCCAGAGATCATAAAAGGGAGTTCATTTCACTTTTAGATTATATTCAGCATTTTGTGTGTTTTTCCTCTGGATCAAAAGGATCCATTTTTTTTTCACTTTAATAGACTCATTTTAGAATAGTTTTTAGACTTACAGAAAAATTGTAAAGGTACTACAGAAAGTTTTATATACCCCACTCTCAGTTTCCCACGTTATGAAGGCAATAAAAGTTCCCATTTAGATGTGTATGGCCCATTTATCACATTGAATGAACCAATACTGATACATTCCCATTGACTAGGGTCCATACTTTATTCACATTTTCTTAGTTTTCACCTAATGCTCCTTTTCTGTCCCAGGGTCCGTCCAGGATAGCACATCACATTTAGCTGTGATGTCTCAGGCTCCTCCTGGGAGGACTGGCCAAGTGTTCTGTCCAATGTTCCGACGTTGAGATTTGTCTGTTATTTGCTTGAGATGAGAGACTGGGAGGAAAACCACCGAGGTCGAGTGCCATTCTCATGGCACCCATTTCTAAAAGTAGATTTTCTAAACATGTACTGAACACGTCCCAGACAATGTTAGGAAATGCCGCTCAGCCCTGACCGGTGTGGCTCAGTGGATAGAGCGTCGGCCTGCAGACTGAAAGGTCCCAGGTTTGATATATATATATATATATATATATATATATTTTTTTTTTTTTTTAAAGAAATGTTTCTTAGAGAGGGCCTATTCGGACTGTATTTTTGGACCCAGATTGTAAGTTTTCATTACATTTACCAAGATTGTTTTTTCTTAGTTTTCCTAAAAAAAAAAAAAAAAAAAAAAGCCTTTGATTGTAACAGCTTTTTATTAATTTTGAAGTTGAAAGCTTTAGCATAAATAATAAAAAAAGCCTGTTACAGATCGGTTTTGCCGTGAGAGACTATGGATTATTAGTTTCTCCCCAGCTTCACTGAGGTAGAATTGACAAACCCAAATTGTATTTAATGTGTACAACGGAGTGATTTGAGATCAGCTTTGCTGGAAGTCCTGAGCTGGAGAGGGGGCTTTAAGAGTGGCCTTGCTCGTGAGAACAGGTGGCAAGGTGACATTCTAATACGGGAGAAGTCAGGGAACGGGCCTTGGAAGTGTGCTGGTTTCCCTGGTGCCTTTGGTGCACTTGGGGAATCTAGCCACTCATTATCTATTTTTAAAAAAAAATATTTTTATTGATTTCGGAGAGGAAGGGAGAGGGAGAGAGAGAGAGAAACATCAATGATGAGGGAAGATTGAGCCCGCAACCCGGGCATGTGCCCTGTCTGGGAACTGAGCTGTGACTTCCTGGTTCGTAGGCTGATGCTCAACCACTGAGCCACACTGGCCAGGCCCTGGGCGTGCCTCTTAAATTCCCTTTGCCTCAGCTCCCTCATCCACACCATGCACACCATCCACACCAAGCTCAACCACTGAGCCAGGCTGGCCAGGCCCTGGGCGTGCCTCTTAAATCCCCTTTGCCTCAGCTCCCTCATCCACACCATGCAGGTGATAATAACATCTACCTCATGGATTGTTGTGAGAGGTAAATCTGATCACAAGAAAAACACTTAAAAAAACGTGCTTGGCACATAGGATGTGCTCAGTGATCATTTAGTCCGGATAATTTCATATTTCTGGGCCTCCCTTTTGTCTTTTGCAGAATAAGGGTAATAATTTACCAAGAGAGTTTCTGTCAGGCTTCAATGGAGTCATGCATGTAAAATGCCTGGCACCTAACAGCACCTGATAGAAGTAATAATAGAATTCTCCCTTTGTCCTCTCTGAGCCCTAACTTCCTCTATGAAAACAAGTCCTCTTTTGTGTTTTGTTTTTTTTTTCCTTCCTGCCTCCGCTCACACATGAAGGACTTTTTCTGTTTCTGATGTCAGTCCCTGGACCCCTTTCACTCATGTTCTCCAATTAGACCAGTACTGATTGACCTGGGCCCTTGGCAATCCTGGTGCCTTCTGCATTAATTTGACATCTGCACTTCACCTTGAAAAAAACGCTAATTGCAACAGGGATCTGAAGACTGCGAAACACAGGTTTGCAAGGGTCTGTGATGTGCCAGGAACAACTGCAAATTTAATTCCCTTTGAGAAGATATACAAAAACCTGGCCACTCCCATTAGCCCAGGAGAAATTAGGATCTCTGAAATCAAGTGAGATGAATCAAATGAAAGAGGAAAAGATTTTATTCTGAAGAAGAAGAAGAAAAAAAAAAGCTCCAAACTTCATTCATTAAGATCTTTCAGAAAAAATTTGGTTTAGAAACAGAGTTTTTCAACCCATTTATTTTCATTAGGCAATTCATTTTTCAGAATTAATATTCTATAAAAGTAAACTGGTCCAGTTTTATTTTCCAGACAAGTTTAATTTAAAAATATAAGTCAATAAGCAAGAGTTGTAGGCAAAAATTCATCGTGTTTTTTATTATCAAAGGGGCACTGACTCCAGCGAAGCATGCAGTGCCATGCATACGAAAGTAATCTTAAAATTTAAAAGCAACTCTATTAAGGTATGTGTTATGCACTACAACATTCACCCATTTCAAGAGTACGATTCAATGATTTTTTAGTATTTTCACTCCCTCAACACTGTTCCTCATGTCCATTTACAACCAATCCCCAGTCTGAACCCCAGCCCCTGGCAATCATTAATTAATGTTCTTCTCTCTTTCTCTCTCTTTCTCTCTCCCCATTTGCCTCTTCTGGACATTTCATATCAATGGAATTCCACAATAGGTGGTCTCTTATTTATGGCTTCTTTCACTTAGCATCATATATTTTTAAAAATATTTTTTATTAATTTCAGAGAGGGAGAGAGAGAGAGAAATGTCCATGATGAGAAAGAATCATTGATTGGCTGCCTCCTGCACACCACACACTGGGGATTGAGCCCCCGAATGGACATGTGCTCTGACCAGGAATTGAACCATGATCTCCTTGTTCATAGCCATGACGTAGCAGGTGTCAGTAGTTTGTTCCCTTTTCATTGCTGAGTAGTATTCCACTGTAGCGACTGACCACCTTTTGTCTATCCTTGTGCTAGACAAGCATGTTGCTTTCTGTTCTGGCCATTGGGATATAATCTCATTATTTCGAGACAAATTGCGTTAACAGTCTGCTGCTCCGCTGGCTCTTTCCTGCTGAGCTCACAGCATGCGAAGCTTTGGCACGGAGCAGAAAGGCACCGCCCGATATTACCAGCGGCTCCCGAGGCATGTCTTCCTCAGTGTTCTTGGTTCAACTCTGTTTAACATTTCTGCTTGAGAAGACGAGCAACAATGTCTGCATTTTGGGAGCCTAATTTAGCTTCATAACTCAAGAACCCCGCATTACTGTAACAGGCAATGAGGAGCGGGGACTGCAAAATGCTCCTTGGTCTACACTGGAGAGTGAGCGTTCAGGTCAAATCCCCCATTCACAATGCAAAATTTCCCTCTCTGCCAAATTTCCTTCTCAGCCCCATTGAAGCAATATATCAAAAGTAAGTGGATGAGCGACTCCCGGCTTAAAATTATACATTCTGTCCATTCTCACCCATATTTTTAATATAAATGAGAAGCTATCAAGAGGAGCGTTAAGAAGTCAGCAGGTTGTACTTTCATGGTGTATGCTTTGCTGAAACAACATTATCCAGCTCGCCCAGGATGGCTTCAGAATAGCATTAGAACTTCAAATGGCTCCAAAGGATTCCAGTTAGCAAAGTGATATATTTCTCTCTGTATCTGTACCCATACATCTCTCCATCTATATCTCTTATTTATTGCTAGAGGGGGGGGGGGAAGAGAAGGGGGAGAGAAAGGGGAGGGAGGGACACTAATGTAAAAGCAAATGCAAACTAGAAATAGATCATCCTCAGGCATTTTCTAGTCCCTTTCTGCATTTTATAGTCTGTTTATTTCTGAGGAGCCAACCTTTAACAGGTGCCAATTGTATGCTGAACTCTGACCTGTTAGCAAGAGATGCAGAGGTAAAAAACGCTCATCCATTTGATCAATGGTATTTACGGAGTTAACAGTTTTGTGCCATGTACTGGGGGTCCCAGCATTCAAAAATGAAGACCAACCCGGTGCCTGCTATCGTGGAACTAGCAGCCAATTGGAGATAAAGATTGAGAAAGCAAAGAAACCATATCTAAAATACTTGTGCATAGTGACAAATCCTGGGAAGGGGTAAAGAACCCAGGCCATTGAGAGGCAGTATAATGAGAAGGAGGCATGTGAGCTGAGTTCTGAAGGAAAGGAGGAGAGCGATCCAAGGAGTGAGGGAAAGATGCTAGCAGGGGTTCAGGGAGGGGAGGGCAAGGCTCGGTTCCTGGCCACACAGGAGACAGACACAGCACCGCCATGTTCACACTTTCTGTTTTTGAAGGTTCTGTGAATGAAGCGTAGCAGGTCCTAGGTGGACAAGAAGACCTAACCCAGAAGGTCCTTTGTACGTAGAAGTAGAAAAATGAGAACTTAAGGACCGAATGAGTGAGTGAATGAATAAACGACAGGCGAACTGATGGGTGGATGACTGACGATGGACTGACAGAATGAATGCATAAATGGGGAGAAGCCCTTTTTATTTTTTAAAATTAGATTTTTATTGATTTCAGAGAGGAAGGGAGAGAGAAAGAAAGAAACATCAATGATGAGAATCATTGATTGGCTGCCTCTTCCAGCAGCCCTACTGGGGATGGAGCCCACAACCTGGGCATGGGTCCTGACCCGGAATTGAACTGGGACCTCCTGGTTTATAGGTTGACGCTCAACCACTGAGCCATGCTGGCTGGACCAAAGAAGCAGTTTTAATAGGTAGGTAGAGAATTGATTATACGAATTTCATAATCCAAGGATCATGAGAGAGAGAGCGAGCATATAACGCAAACAGGAAGCAAGGGACCCAGAGGGCTGGGGATGTCTTCCAGCCTCGTTATTATTTCCCCTTCAGGGCCAGCTCTGAGTGGCTTCTTGCATCCTAATCTGAAAAACCCTTCCCTACACAAATTAGGCAGAAAGGAGAGCATCCTCCACCTCCATGACAGCTGCCTGGAGAGCAAAGGAGCATTAATTAACTGGCGCTAATGGCCTGCAGGTCAGATTTTCCACACAAGTGATGCATAAATCAGTCGTATGTTTTAAGATCAGATTCATCTTGAACAAGTAGAAGAGGCAGGATATGTGAATCCAGAGTGACACAATGAAAATAATCAACTGCGGCATTTATACCTGCACACACACACACACACACACACACAGTTGTTGACTTTTTTTTTAAGATTTAGAAGAGAATTTTGTGTTAGAAGATTAACAGCATCTCCATGCTGCTGGAGTGTGTAGCTCTGGTTGTGACTTTGTATTTCTCTGATGATCAGTACTGCTGAACACCTTTTCACGTGCTTGCTGGTCGGTTGTATGTTTCTCAGCCTTTTCAGCTCCCTCTTCCTTTTTTCTCATGTGGCATTTCCCCTAATAACATTTTGAATATTTAATCTTGAATTAACACACCCTTTTAAAGTGATGATCTTGTGTAGAGTATCTTTAACCTGGGATTTTAAGAAGGACTTACAAAAGAGTGATTTTTAAAAAAACTTAAAAAATTATTTTTATTGATTTCAGAGAGGAAAGGAGAGAGAGAGAGAGAGCGCTAGAAACATCAATGATGAAAGAGAATCATTGATTGGCTGCCTCCTGCACGCCGCCAACTCAGGATCAAGCCCACAACCCGAGCATGCGCCCTGACTGGGAATCTACCCCTGACCTCCTGGTTCATAGGTTGACACTCAACCACTAAGCCACGCTGGCTGGGCACAAAAAATTGATTTTAATAATTTTATTTAAAAAATACATAGTTTATGATGCCTTTAAGAAAGACTAATGAATATCTAATTTCCCCCATGGTTTTGTATTATTATTTAGTTATGATTTTTCTACATTAAGGAAATTGTTTCATCCTAAATTTGTTAAGTTTAATGAGTTGCCCTCAGGGACTGTTCTGTGTAAGCTTTCCTGTTTGAAAATAAATTTTCTTAGAGGCCAGGTTTTAAAGACATCATTGATCTGGAGAGTAAATTGAAGAAATAAATTCTTTTCCACAGCTCATCTCACACAGAATCAAGTAGCTAAAACTACTTATCCATTGTCAATCGATGTCATTTATCTATTATCAATCATTCATTTATTACTCTAAAGTTTGGGTTGATACAATCCGGAAAATGTGGTATCTTCAGTTGATTATCTTAATTTGGGATACAATTCAAGACAAATGCAAAAGAAAATCTGATTTAGCCCTGACTGGTTTGGCTCAGTGGATAGAGCATCGGCCTGCGGACTCAAGGGTCCCAGGTTTGATTCCGGTCAAGGGCACGTACCTTGGTTGTGGGCACATCCCCAGTGGGAGGTGTGCAGGAGGCAGCTGATCGATGTTTCTCTCTCATCAATGTTTCTAACTCTCTATTCCTCTCCCTTCCTCTCTCTGAAAAATCAATAAAATATATTAAAAAAAAAAGAAAATCTGATTTATTCCAGGCAAGTCCACAAGACAATGCGGGTATGAGTTGCTGTGGTAAGCGAAGTGAGTGTGATTAATGGTGAGTGAGTGCTTGGCTAGGTGTATCTTTTGCTCAGGTGGTCTCCATAGGCATGCTTGCCTAAGTTCTAATGAAGCTTGAAATTAACATGGCTCTGTTGGTCTAATTCCTGGTTTCTGCTGGCTTCCTAGCAACACTGTCCTGTCACTCTTCACCAAGGGGCCAGTCCATTGCTGGCAACATCTCCCGATGCCGGGAATTTTGTCAGGAGCAAAATGAACAGCCATAGAGTTATATTTGCATTTTTCTTCTGCCTAGCATGTTTATCGTGGTTAAGTAAAATTAACGTGTGTGAGTGCGCACGCATATGATGGTTCTGAGAGCAATTACATCTCAATAAATATTAAGTTGGTGATGATGATGATGATAAATAGTCTCAGCATAGTATGTAAGTGTCCATAAATCATGCCCACATACATTGCATATTTCAATCCCAACTGTAACTCTGAGAGGTACGTGTGATTATCCCTATTTTACAAATGGAGGAACTGAGGATTAAAAAGCAAGTTAAAAAGATCTTACAGATTATAAGAGAATATAAAGTTGTAAGGGTGACTGTATTTCCATATTCTTACCAATTCACATTACTTCTGTTTTTGGATACATCTTTGATTGTGCATGCAAAGTGTACTCAACTAGACATTCTATGGTTTTGGATGGCTAATTGTCATAAAGTTTGAAATTGAATCATTATTTCTCTTTTATTAATAGGAAAGAAGAAAGAATGTTTGTTTGTTTTAAGCACCTGGTATTCCCAGATGGTCTCCCATCCAAGTACCAACCAGACCCGACCCTGATGAGCTTCCCAGGTCAGATGAGACCGGGTGTATTCAGGGGAAAGAATGTTTTTGAGTGCTTATAATATGTTAGGCAATATATATATATATATATATATATATATATATATATATAGTCTTCACAATAACAAATCCTTTAAGAGCAAATCCTTTCCATTTTTAGAAAAACTAGGAGGTTTTTGTAAAATCCATTTCTGGAGTGGACTTCTCAATGTTTTCAGAGACCATTAAGAGGAAAGAACAGACCATTGTGGAAGATTGCTTGTTGACTATCATATAGTTCATTTTCTTTTTTTCTTTCTTTTTTTTTTTTTTGCTTAAAGTATTACAACAAGTGATAGGTAGGTCTCCATTTTTCCTATTATGTCATTTATCTGCTCAATCCCACGAGATAGGCAGCACAGGTCATAATAGTCCCCACTTTTAGAGAAAGGGGAATGAAGTATTAAAGACATAATGTGTCTCTCAAAGTTCTTGGCTGCAGCTAATGGGAAACAACAGGCTACCTTTTGGAAAAATGATAACTCATTGGCAGGATGTTGGGAACTTGCATCTTACTATGACTCACAAAAGGAGGGGCTTGCCCAGCCGGCATGGCTCAGTGGTTGAGCATTGACCTATGAAGCAGGAGGTCACGGTTCAACTCCCGGTCAAGGCACATACCAGGGTTCGGGGCTCGATCCCTAGTGTGGGGTGTGCAGGAGACAGCCCATCAATGTTTCTATCTCTCTCTCCCTCTGCTTTCCTCTCTGAAATCAATAAGAATATGCATTTGAAAAAGAAGGGGCTTCTCCAAAATATGAAGAGGGTTCAGTTCTCAAATTTGGAACTATTTACAAGAGCGATAACCTGCTCCATAGATAGGAGTATTATTTTAAAAGTAAATTTATCAGGGTATACATTTCTATGACACATCATCTGTATGTTGCATTGTGTCAAATCTTCTTCTTTGGACAAAAGTGTATCTGATGCTCACCTATTCCTTTTATTTATAAATGTTAAACCATAAAATTTATATTTATCCATTTTCAAAGTAGAGCTGTGTACCTTCCTTCCTCTTTATTTAGGAGAACTGAAAATGTGAAGGTGCTTGTCATTAAGGGACTATGGATGCTTACTCTTTGTAAACAAAGTAGCTCTAAGTGGGAAGTACAAAGAAATAGAACATACCTTTTTTAAGCTTCCTTCAAGCTTCTCCTGAGGACTGCTGAGCTAGGCTGGGAGGGGCAGCTCTTGAAGCCACTAGACTGTGGGAGCAAGTGTTGAGTGGCCATATGGTTTTGGCAGCTAGTCAGACACTAGATTGGAGAGGGGATTAAATAGAGAGATGGAGTTAAACTATAATATCTCAAATGATTTTTGAAAAAATATATTTTTATTAATTTAAGAGAGGAAAGGAGAGGAGAGAGAGAGAGAGAGAAACACCCCCTACTGGAGATGGAGCCCGCTACAGGGTCATGTGCCTTGGCCGGGAATTGAACCATGACCTCCTGGTTCATAGGCTGATGCTCAACCACTGAGCCACCCCAGATGGGCAATATCTCAAATGCTTTGAATGGCCACAATGCCATTAATGACACAGAAAAGACAGCCCATATTCTGTTTTAAGAGACAGATCATAGAAACCTTCAGTGCAAGAGTGAATAGATTTATTTAGTTAAAAGAATTCTACAACTATTTGCTCTGTTGCACCACAAAATCTTTCTTCATTAATAACAGATTCATTATTTAAATTTACTGCTGCAAATTTTACATGCCAAATATCAAGCCACTGGTGAATTATAAGCCATTGTCTAAATTATAATAACTAATATTTATTAATGAGGGTTAAAAAATGTGTGAACTATGTGATTTCTTAATCTAATCCCAATGTGATGAAATAAGTGACACATGTGAGTCCACAGCAATTTGATCCTATTCTCAACACATTCTACACCCTCGGTCCCCTCTTTATTATTATGAAATCATCAGTTTGTCATAGGGTATATAATAAAATTGATAGTGCCCCTGCCTGCCAACAGAAAACATATATTTCTCTTTTCCTACCTGTTTTCTTCCTTCTTCCAAGTCTTAAGACTTTGATTCATGACATGCCGTGTAGAGTGGCAGGATAGATTTGCCATTATAGAAATATTTTATAAGGTAATAAGTAGAACAGTGTTGCTTTTTCCTTTCCCCTCTTTATTGAACTATGGTTTCGACTGTAAAATGGGCTTATTGGAGCCTAAAGTTGGGATAGAAACAAGATTAGATTATGATTCAGGTTTTTTGTTTTGTTTTTTTTTTTTACTCAGAGAAATATTTAAAGGTATAACAATAAGCATGGTGTTTGATTTCAACATTGGACTGTATCTGCTTATAGCATAGGATTCATGCGTGCCAGAATGCTGCTTTTGGCTTATGTGATTCCATGTAAGACTTTCGCTTCTAGGTAGTGGGTGTCAATCCATGGGACACTTATAAACTACCTTATCTGAAGCAAACATCCTTGGACAGAGAGGAAGTGGGCTGTAGTAATTTATGTTCACATTCATGTCAATGGTATAAATATTCTCTTTCTTTAAAAAATTTTTTTAAAAAATTTATTTCAGAGAGGAAGGGAGAGGGAGAGAGAGATACAAACATCAATGATGAAAGAGACCCATTGATTGGCTGCCTCCTGCACGCCCCCTACTGGCCTGCAACTGGGCATGTGCCCTTGACCAGAATTGAACACAAGGCCCTTCAGTCTCCAGGCTGACGCTCTATCCACTGAACCAAACTGGCTAGGGCCAAATGCCCTCTTTCTTTTGGTGGAAGCTGGCCATGAGGAAAATTTGTTTCACATGTAAACATTATGTACCGTGTTGAGATTTGCAGCCATGACCATGTCAGAGTTATCACATGATTGTAGCAATAAAAATAAAAACGAATCGGGGTTTAAACTTTTATGAAAAAGCAGTTATATCATGGAATACGACTTTTTAATGGAGTGCAGGCATTAAACAGCCCTTGTAGTAGGCTCTGAAATTAATGGGTCACTGTATAACTTTCTCGTTTTCATAGCTTGGTAAGATTAATGCTTGCTTATATAGCAAATTCAATGGCTCATTTAATTTCATATGAATGTTTAAAGTTAAATTGCTTTTGGATTAAGGCTAACCTCATTACTCATTTTAATGTCTGAAAGAACTTTCATTTTTCTTTCATTTTATTTAATCAAGTGCATCATCATTAAGGGAAGGCTAAGGACCTGGAGAGCTAAAAATAATGTAAAAAGGAGATTTATTAATTTACATCGAAAAGAAACTTATTTGTTATACAATTTGTTTAATGCTCTACCATGCTTACGTATGGCTGTATTTCCGAGAAAATGAGATATTTATAGGCCTTCTGTTATGTTTTAAAATACCAAGTTGAAAAGCTGCCCGTTTGGCTGTCTGATGTTCAATGCATGTTCTTTGAGTGAACATTACCATTGATCTTTATTTATACATTTTTCATTCATTCTCTCAGTCAACAAACATTCATTCAAAACCTACACTCTGCAAGGCAGTGAGCGAGCATTATGGGGTATTCACCAATTGAAAACCCTCTGTGCCTGTTCTGAAAGAACCAACGAGTCTAAAAGGAAGGAACTTCACTTCAGAGGGCTGTGGAGTTCTCACCTGATGTAAGGGAATTTCCTTCAATAATCTCTAGGATTGTTTTCAGTTCTCATAGCTATATCATCCTTTAGGTTATGGGTAGGAAAGGGGAAAAATAAGCGATTTTCAAATTTACAAAATTGGTCATAATATCAATTATAACCATAAAGACAACTGTAATGATTAATTTTAAAATTAAATCTTTATTATTAAAGTATTACATATATTCTCTCCCCCCTCATTGACCCCTTCTAGCCCGCCCCCACCACCTACCCTAGGCCTTCACCACCCTATTGTCTGTGTCCATGGGTTATGCATATATGCATACAAGTTCTTTGGTTGATCTCTTCTCACCCACCCATCCTCCCCTGCCTTCCCTCTGAGATTTTGCACTCTGTTCCATGCTTCTATGTCTCTAGACCTATTTTGTTCATCAGTTAACTTTGTTCACTAGATTACATATATGCGGGAGATCATGTGATACTTGTCTTTCTCTGACTGGCTTATTTCGCTTAGCATAATATTCTCCATGTTCCTTTGTGCTGCCTCAAAGGGTCAGAGATTCTTCTTTTTTTACTGCTGCATAGTATTCCATGATATAAATGTACCAGGGCTTTTATATCCACTCACCTACTGATGAGCACTTGGGCTGTTTCCAGATCTGAGCTGTGGTAAACTGTGCTGCTATGAACATAGGGGTTGCATACATGCTTTCTGATTGGTATATCTGGTCTCTTAGGATATATTCCCAGAAGTGGGATCACTGGGTCAAACGGCAGTTCCATATTTAATTTTTTGAGGAAACTTCGTACTGTTTTCCAGAATGGCTGCACCTGTAATTATCAATTTGAACATTCCTTTGAAATATAAAAAGCATGTTGCCTTTCATTTGATCCTTACATGTTGAACTGGTAGCCATTATTATCTCCAGTTATTTGGATAACGGTTGTGATAAGTATTTCCAGAACTTTGCCAAGTCCTATGGGGGCAGGGATGCGTTGGTCTCCCTTGTCCATACAGCCTATAACAGCACTTAGCATATGGTGGGCAATCAATAAATATTTGCTAGGCGAATGAATAAAATAATGAATGAAAGAGGGAATGAATGCTCTTATTTTAGTTACTCATCATGAGTAACTGAATGCATTAGACATTTTATCCTCATTTTATCTATGATGAAACTGAAAGTTAAAGAGATGAAGTAACTTGCCCCATAAAATACGTGTAGTATGATATGTCTGAGTTAGAACCTCGGTCACTTTCTGCTCTTTTCATGTTAACACAAAACGGAGATGCAGATTCACGGGAGCTGCAAAGCAAGTACGTTCGTGTCTGTGGCAAGACTGAATATAAGAAGTGGAGGTTGCGCCCTAACTGGTTTGGCTCACTGGATAGAGCGTCGGCCTGCAGACTGCAAGGTCCCAGGTTCGATTCCAGTCAAGGGCATGTACCTTGGTTGCAGGCACATCCCCAGTAGGAGGTGTGCAGGAGGTAGCTGATTGATGTTTCTCTCTCGTTGATGTTTCTAACTCTCTCTCTCTCTCCCTTCCTCTTGTAAAAAAACCCAATAAAATATATTAAAAAAAAAAGAAGTGGAGGTTGCTTAAGAAATGGGTTTAAACAATGGAGAGGATTATCTTTGAAGCAGGATAATGCCTGGATGTGGAAATCACTTAGGAAGTTGGTTATGGAGCAGCAAGGCCAGCGTTTCCCTAATGCTGATTTTTCTCTAACAGAAAAATAAAAAGGTTTTGTGATGTTTCTTATGAGAATTTGAGAATTCGAAAGTCCTTACCTTTTCCACATAAAGAGTGCCACAGCAGGGTATATATTCCCCCACCCCCAACTTAGAGAAACATAATGAATTATTCAGGGTGATTTCCTAGGTTGGGGGAGAGAAGCACCTGTCTTGAGATGCTTATAGACTTGATTAGATAACATTTGTCACCTGCATCAGCCGCAGGTAACTCCCGATGAGAATTGTATTTCCCTGTAGGTAGTGGGGCCAAGCGATGTTTTGAATTTCATGGGGTTGTTGAAGAGGTTTGCAGAGTGTCATGCCTAACAGGCTGTTGTCAAGATAACCAGACTATTTGCAATCACCTTTTTCTGCTTCCCCTCTCCAGAGTTCCTAAATAGGAATGTAAAATAGCCAAGAAGAGATGACACACTGGTATACTGTAAATGGATCCTTTTCAGTCAAAGTGTAATAGATTTGTACTTTTGTTCATAAATGCCTGTGAGTGCCCTTTTTTCCTAAAAAAAAAAAGTTAAACTCTTATATGTCTTTGGATACAATGCTTGAATCATGGATGCATAATGAATCAAGCCTTTCCTGCCAAAATTGTGTCTTCATACACCAAACTATTTAAAATATGCCCAGGAGGTTTTCCATGTTCCTGAAAATACCTTTTATATAGAAAGGTTTGTATATTGAATAAAGCTATCTTTTGGGCTTAAACGATCCTCCAGAAAAGCACATTATTCATTGTGTTGGGATAGAAACAGCTGTGGTTCTGCTCTTAGCACTGTCCATGAGGAGGTTGAGCTTAAATCACAGTATGTGAGAAAGTGCTTGAGATATGGTGGGATTTCATTCAAATCCAGCTCCCTCCCTCAGCGGCTGTGGTAGAGCTCGGGACTCCTCAGATGATGCTAGTTCAGGCTTCCAACGAATTCAGTGGTGGTTGCCAGAGGGAAGGGGGTTGGAGGTGAAGGGGGTCCTAATGTATGGTGACAGGAGAAGATTTGTCTTTGGGTAGTGGAAACACAGTGCAATATACAGACC